>CM060919.1:591454259-591701759 GCA_030737875.1 Allium sativum
ACATTTGTTGACATATTCCTTCACTGATGAGCTTCCTTGCTTCAATGTCAAGAACCTTTCCATATATAGATTTTCTTCCGCCCTCGAGAGAAACTTCGCCTCGAACCTACGTTTAAAATCCACCCAATAGTCAACAGGACGCTCCCCATTAGTGACCTCCCACCAAAACGAGGCATCTCCCTTTATTAGCCAAGCTGCTAATCTAACTCTCCTCCCTTCTTCCACTTCAAAGATTTCTAGCAATTCTTCCACCTCCTTAAGCCAATCTCTAGCTTCCACAAACGTTTCTGACCCTTGAAAGGGTTTTCCACCCATAGCTTTAAATTCCTTGCACGTCTTTGCAAAAGTATCTACGCGAGGAGGAGGAGGAGGAATGGGTGCAACTGGTGGTGGAGAAACATGGGCTGGACCCGCAGCGGCCCTAGCCTCTAACAGCCTCCTATACCATCCTGGTATCGCTACACCGTCAGGTAGGTTAAGATTTTCAGCCATGCTGAAACGAAAAAGGAAAGATTCAAAATGGAGAATTCGAAAGATAAAGATATATGGCTATTTGGGGATTATGTTTTTCATAAAAACTTCCTCTTTAAATTTCTCATTAAAACATGTTTTTGAAAACATTTCTTTCAAAAACAACTATTTTTCTAAAGTATTTTTATCTGTTCTGGTAATCTTAAGCTCTGATACCACGTGTAACACCCCACGTCCATTAATGTCACTCACAAAGGGAATGCATTAACTTCCATGGAGGTTATAAGTGAATATAGAACAGAAAAATTACAACAAGACAGATAATAAGTAGTACTTGAAAACTAAAACTTCATTTTATTGCAGCGAAAACATGTTTATTACATCACAAAACCATTAATCAGAGTCAAGTACATTATCCATCTTCATAAAACAAAATACATAATCCCAGTACACAAATAGCCATTAAAGAAGATAACAAGCTGGACTTTACTTCAACGGTCCAAGATTTCCAAGAGAGATAAAGCAATCCAATCAAACTCCACTAGAGCTGGGCCCAACCTGAGGACCTGGAGGGGGAAAAGGATAGAAATGGAGGGGGTCAGACATAAAGTCTGGCGAGTATGATAATTCTAACAATACTATTATCAAAATAACTAGACTAAGGCAAAAGCTGGAAGACAAGTAAATGTCTATGAACTATTTGGAAGATAAAGATAATGTTTAAGATAACGTTAAAGATAACGGTAAAGGCACACCTAATTTCTAACGAATGATTACTACACTGCACCGCACACCAGTCACCCTAAAGGTTGATCCCACTTGCTTCACACAGAAACATATAAATAACCTTACGTACCCCTAGCTGACTACATAGGTGTCGTCTGCCCCTATCTCCACTAGGTGTACCCCACTACCCACTTTCGATCGGCTCCCTACTCGTAGATACCCGTGCTGGCCCCACAGTGGGGTGTATCACTCCCCTAAAGTGGCAACCCGATACAAATGAGAATGCACGGCTTATACCTACACGATGCAACAACGTCTTACCTACCAGCCCGGGTCCACAAACGCATATATGAAACCCATTGGACTTGCGTTGCCACCGCTCCCCGTTTTGGCCTCTTATAGTCAAACTCAGTATGCGTGTCCCGTCCTCGACTTGGGTCGAGCCCACAAAGATACGTTTGGGTTACTGGTTGAAATGGGCCCCCACAAGCTACCCACCTAATCTTGTCATTAATATATCCCACTTAACCCTCTTAGTCATGTTCATTTACATGTGTGTTTGGTTAAGTCTTACTAATCGTATTTCACATGCCGCTAAGGGCACCCACTAAATTCCTCATGCCACCCAAGGCACCTACTTAACCCCCATGTCCCACCTTACATGTTTATCTGGTTAAGTATTTCTTAATTCATTCAGGCCATAACCTCGTAAAGACCTCTCACATTTGACTGGCATTTATGGCAGCTGGATTTGCCGGGCGGGTCCGGGCAGTCTTACACCATAAAAGAGTCTAACCTCGTGTCTTTACAACTGTTATGCTTTAGTTTAGGCCTAGGACCTCTCAATTGGGCTGACATTTGTGGCCACTGGATTTGCCGGGCGGTTCCGGGCAGGTTTACGTCACAAACGAGTCCAACCTCGTGTCATAAGCATTGATTGACAACTTTCAATCTTTTACCCCAGTTTTAATAATTCCCTATCCAAGTTATTAATTAAGTCCACTTTTATTGATGCCCATAATTGACTCAATTATGGTCATCCGCTCATGGTATGCAAAATCATATCAATTGCACCCCAACATCTTATTATTAAATCCTTAATATTACCCCTACCCCACGTTTATACGTTCGCTTATTCAATGCATAATATAGGCTAGACTTGAATAGTCTAACGCATAGCACAAGGACAAATTATCACAACATATAGACAATAAAAATGAATCTAATCATAATAGGGGTGAAACTTGCATAAACTACACATGTTAAGGATCAAAAGGTGTCAACTTGTTAAATGTCACAATTTACATGATATGATCATAGCCCAAATCTATACATAAACTTGCATATGGGGTTTTTAGGCAACATAATGATGGTGTGAACTAGCATAGAATATCACATATGTCATGGCATAATTCTAGGTGCCATAATAGATGTCATGGCATATGTTCATAACTTTTCTAATCTAACTTGCATATGTAACGTGTCACATAGATCAACATAGCCCAAACATGATGATGAACTAACTAGCATAGGCAATAGCATCATGATTTCAAAGAATGTATAATTCATCACAACTTTAGCCTAGAAACTTTCAATGCACATAACATCATCATAGCATGATTTGCAACTTATAGGATATTATCACCACATAGCATAGAATTTATAACATACATGATAACATATGACAATTCACATCATCTACTCATAATACATTCATGACTCAACCTAATTAAAATGATAATAATCTTGTTAAGACTATCATACTCACAATTTAGAGAAGAAAAGAGTTTTGCTATGCTTTAGGGTTGGGAGAATTAGATTAGAAGCGAGTTGGATTAGCTAACTTCTTCTTTAGTTGACGACGGCTATGCTGAATTCCATGGCGACGGCATGACGGAAGCTCTTCTATTTTTAATGATGTTTAGGGTTAGTATTAGGGTGTATTTATAGGTGTAGTTAGTTGTTTTAGGCCTTTAGATAAACCCTAGGATAGATTAGAGCCGTCAGATTTCGTCACAGCACCCAAAACCCAGCCCAAAAACCCATTCAGGTGCACCCAGGTCGCTCGGGCTCGACCAGGGAGGTCGACCCCCAGGTCGACCCTAGGGTCGACACCCATGTCGACCTGGTGGGCAGGTCGCCCCCAGGTCGACCCTAGTGTTGACCTGGTGGGCAGGTCGACCTGGTCTGGGCGGGAATTTTTCCCGCCCAGCCTGTTTGGGCTGAATTTTCGAAATTTGAATTTTCTGAATCTGTTTTGAATTTTCTGAAACTTCGGATGGCCCTAACTTCTTCATACGAAGTCCAATTCACGCAAACTCGGACTCTATTTCAACCAAAATTCCGAGACGAACACAATGGCGCAACCCGTTTCCCACAATTCTCACGTCTGAGATTAGTTATTCTTTAATTTGTGAACATCACTATTATTAGAAATACGGGGTGTTACACTCATGGACTACAAGATGGTGGACTCCAAACCGGTGACGGCTTAACTACATGAACTGCAAATTATCATTCATGAACTCGAAGAAGAAGGTCACAAGGTTAGAGAATCATTTTTGGTTGAAGCCATCACAGAGAAACTGCCACCGACACGAAGGGATTACCGCAACTATCTTAAGCATAAGAAGAAGGAACTCTCTTTACAGGATTTCATCGTCCGACTAAAAATTGAGGCAGATAACCATGGAATTACAAAAACAAGCGAGGAGGCACTTGTGACTAAAGGGGCAAAAACAAAAAACAAAAAGAATAATTTCCAGAAGAAAAGGAAAGCTCCAGACAACAAGCCAAAAGACAACAAACGAACCAAGAAGTTTAATGGCGAATGTTGGGTTTATGGAAAGACTGGACATGCCGCTAAAGATTGCAGGCACAAGAAGCAAGGAAACTCAGAGGCGAACATAATGGATAACATGGAAGTTGACGAGTCCAACTTCTCGGCAGTTGTATCTGAATGCAATCTGGTTCAGAATCCTAATCAATGGTGGGTAGACCCAGGCGCTACACGTCATGTTTGCTCGGACAAATCCATGTTTTCTACATACTAGAAATTCAATCACAAAGAAAACTCTACACGGGTAATTCTACAGTTTCCATGATCGAAGGCAGTGGCACAGTAATCCTCAAGTTTACTTCTGGAAAAACAGTCAAGTTAAATGACGTGCTACATGTTCCATACATCTGCAAGAATCTCAGGTCTGGTGCAGTACTATCAAAGAAAGGATTCAAAATGGTCTTCGAGTCAGACAAGATGGTTCTGTCCTATATTAGAAGGGGATATTTATGTGATGGCCTATTTAAGGCAAATGTAGTCGTTGTTGGCAATAAACCTATGTATTCTGATTGTTCTATTAATAAAATTGAAGTTTCTTATTTGCTTAAGCACAAGATTTTACTATGACATGATAGATTATGGCACATAAATTTCCCAAAAATGGAAAGCTGGCAAACTTGGGATTAATTCCTAAATTCCAAGAAGATAAAAACTACAAATGTGAGACATGTGTAGAATCCAAAATGGTCAATAAATCATTTCATATTGTTCATAGAAGTACTAAACCACTAGGTTTAGTTCATATAGACTTATGTGATTTTAAATCACTGCCTACAAGACGTGGGAAAAAGTACTTTATTACTTTTATTAATGATTACACACGATATTTCTATGTATATCTTTTGAATAGTAAAGATGAAGCAATTACATCATTTATAAAGTACAAGGCTGATGTAGAAAATCGGTTAAATAAAAAGATCAAGATATTGAGATCTGATCGAGGTGGAGAATATGAATCACCATTTGAACAATTCTATGTAGAAAATTGAATAATTCATCAAACAATAGCCCCATATTCACCATAACAAAATGATGTTGCCGAGAGAAAGAATAGAACAGTAAAAGATATGATTAATGTGGTGCTATTGACCTCTGGCTTACCGACGAACTTGTAGGGGGAGGCCTTATATATGTCTATTTATATTTCAAACAAGGTTCCTCACAATAAAACAGAAACAATTCCATATGAGTTATGGAAAGGACATAAACCAAGCTTTAAATACCTAAAAGTGTGGCCTTGGCAAAGGTTCCAATTTCGCCTCCCAAGAAAGTTAAACTTGGACCAAAGACTGTGGATTATTACTATCTAGGGCCAACCCAAAATAGTAGTGCCTATAGTTTTTTGGCATTCAAGTTTGGTATAGACGATATCAATGTAAGTACAATCATTGAATCAAGAGATGCCTCTTTCTTTGAAGATGTGTTTTCGCACAAAAGGAATGAAAGAAATGTCTCTAAAAGGAAAAGAGAAGAATCAAGTAAATCACATGAAGATGTAACTTCTCATGAGATTGAGGAAATTGAAACCAGAAGAAGCGTAAGGGGTAGAATTTCCAAGACGTTTGGTTTAGAATTCCTAACATACATGTTAGAACACGAACCTCAAACATACAAGGAAGCAATGACATCTTCTGGATCTGCATTTTGGAAAAAAGCAATCCAAAGTGAGATTGATTCAATTCTAAGTAATAGAACTTGGGAAATTGTTGGTATTCCACTTAGAATAAAACTAATTGGCTACAAATGGATTTTCAAGAAGAAAATGAAAGAAGATGGCTCTATTGACAAATATAAAGCTAAATTAGTAGCCAAAGGCTATCGTCAAAAAGGAGTAGACTTCTTTGATACATATTCGTCGGTAATACGAATAACCTCTATAAGAATGTTGATAGCAATTGCATCTATCTATAATTTAGAAATTCATCAAATGGATGTAAAGACAACATTCTTAAATAGAGTTCTCGATGAGGAGATCTACATGGAGCAATCAGAAGGTTTCATTTTCAAAGAAAGTGAAAACAAAGTCTGTAAATTAGTAAAATCATTATATGGACTAAAACAAGCTCCAAAACAATGGCACGCAAAATTTGATAGTGTCATGATGAAAAATGGTTTTTGTATAAATGAATGTGATAAATGTGTTTACTATAAACAAGTTGGACAATCATACGTGATGGTTTTTTTATATGTAGACGATATGTTAATATTTGGTCCTAACATTGAAGTTATAGACCATAAAGAAGATGCTAATCAACAATTTTGATATGAAAGATTTAGGTGTTGCAGACGTAATTTTGGGAATTAAGATAATAAGAACACCTAATGGAAGTGAATTATCTCAGTCACACTATGTAGATATTGAAAACCTTCAAGAATTTGGAATTAAAGAAGTACAAACACCTTTTAATCCATCAGAAATACTGCATAAGAACACTAAGGAGAGTGTAACGCAACTGGAATATTATTGTGCAATAGGATGTCTAATGTATCTTATGAATTGCACAAGACCAGATATAGCTTATGCAGTAAGTCGATTAAGCAAGTATACAAGCAATCTAGGAGAAGAACACTGAAAAGCACTAATGAGAGTGCTTAGATATTTAAAAAATACCACAAAATATTCCTTACATTGTGGGAAATATCCTGCCGTCTTAGAAGGATATAGTGATGTAATCAACTAGTTGTTATGTATTTACCCTAGCAGGGGAAGTAATGACATGGAAATCTACTAAACAGACATGCATAGCTCTATCCACTATGGAATCAGAGTTCATCATTTTAGATAAAGCAGGCGAACAAGCAGAATGGCTTTGTCGTCTTTTAGAAGATATTCCTTTTTGGCCCAAACCTGTGTCGGCATATGCATACACTGTGATAACCAAGCAGAGCATAAAACTTTGTGTATAATGGAAAGTCACGATATATTCGTAGACGCCATAACACAGTTAGATAGTTACTCTCAAATGGAACTATTTCCATAGATTATGTGAGAACAAATGATAACCTAGCGGATCCATTTACTAAAGGTTTATCAAGAGAGAAAATTGACTGCGCATCGATAGGAATGGGTTTAAAAGTTTAAACTAACAAGAGTAATCTTATATGGAAACCTATCCTGGCGACTGGAGATCCCACAGACTAGGATCAATAGGCAAACTAGTTATGAATAACTCAAGATGTAATGCATTTTTGGATATAGTCCTACTCCATTCCTATGGTGCACAATATAAATGCATGCCTACATAAGTATTACTAGGTTAAAAATACATTTTTTAATGATGACCATATCTTGAAAATAACAAGTGGGGTATATGTAGCATACTCGTAATGGTTGCGATCACCTATGTTAGTGTTAGCTGGGTCGACTCTATGAGAATTTTAAAGGATTAAATTCTCTATAACACTCGCAGAACCAAGAAGTGTTCAGGACCAAAATGAACACAACCAAGAGATTGGCTGAGAAGGGAATCAATGCTTCGTAAAGTTTATTGTCTGGATATACAATAACAGCTGACTGTTCAAGATGAAATAATCCACCGATTAGCCAACTAGATCCGATAAGTTTTAACTAAGGAAAGTTCAAAGTGAAGTGAGGTACAGTTGAGAGGGGTGGTGGCTCAAGAAAAGGAGGGGACGACCGTTGTGGAAGGTCAGAAAGAGGAAATGAGGTACAGTTGAGAGGATGCATTAGGATCGAGAGAGGCCAATGAGGGGACAAGGCAGAAAGGATGGAATCGTTCGGCAAAGAGGAAGGGAGAGAGGACGACATGGATGAACTCCACCCATTATTCTTTTTCCCTTTCAAAGTTTAGTGAAATAGAAATTTATGGTTAAGATAGGGATGCTACAAAACAAGGGTGTCATTGAGCTTGCCTATATATATATATATATATTATGGAGGCATATCCGTATTTTATATCACCTTAGTCACAAAGAGATAATATTGGTAAAATAGTGATATGTGAACTCCAAATGGTGATGATGGTTTAAAAAACACAAAGAAATGGAAAATACAGAAGATTCCATTCAACCAATATTTATTTATACTAATTCTCTAAAAATAATTGTCTATATTTAACCCATTGAACAAAAGTAAAAAAAAAGAACTGATAATCTAATTGGAAACGTATTCTTGACCTTTATAGTGTTTGATGGAAAAGAACAGAGAGAAACAAGAGAAAAAAAAAGAAAATATTTTTCAGTTTCTCTCACTCTTTCTCTTGGACTTTCTTTCTAACAATCAGTTACTTAATAATCAAGTGTGTGTGTGTGTGTGTTTATATATATATATATATATATGGTAAAAGATAAATTAGTTATCTAATAAGAATGGGAAATTAACATATCTATATATGCCTATTCATTAGAAATAATAACCAAATTTACTATTTCCTTCTTTTATATGTTTATATCCTTTTTTAAATGTGTTTTTGTACTATCTATATTTGACACTCTACCTTTATTCAAAATCACATGTCTGATAACAAATGTAATGACCTGCCTTTTTTTGTTTCAAACCAGTAATTAATCCATCTCGAAACGTTCACAAAAAGGGATTGTTGTTGGGATTATAACACATCAGAATAGAAACAATGGAACCTTTATTGCTGTAACGATATTTTTACATCAGGTTTACGAGATATCAGAGTACAAAAGTAAACAGTAGAAAACACTAAAGCTCAATGAAAGAATATAAAATGATCCAAATGAAAGCTCCAGTCCTAATCCAGTAACAACTTTATAACTGATTCTAAGACTAATCTGCAAACCATAACTACTAGGTTGCCCATGTGGAAAATTATAGGCACCTAGAGTTTAGGTGGAAGAACAATAAACTATAGGTCAGTCATGAGACTTGTGTGAGAAACTAAAATAGTTATGTTTATATTTATTTTAAAGTGAGGTAAATCATAAGACCACGCCGTACAACACGTAACAGGTTCCCCCTTATGAATTCCAATGTTGAAAATTCGCAATGCTTTTTAGAAAATGAAGCTACCATATGGTCTCACGGCACACACAAAATACAAATGCAGACTTCAGCGAGGTTTCTCCTCATGATAACAAAAAATGTTTGATATGCAGAAAATCCTCTGATATTATTATTAATGCATAGTGTGGAAAATCCTTTCACAAGTAAATGTATCGATCCTAGCCTGCATAGATGCCATATACAATGCAGACATATATTATACAACTGAAATCTTATGGGATCGCAGTGGAGAATGGATTTCCAACAAATGAAAAAGCTAAGGAACTTCCTTATCTGACGGGTACAAGTCTAGAGGGATGTCCTGAGAACCAAACGGGCTCTCTGCCAACATAAGGTTGGATAATCCCTTAATTGGATAACTTAGAGCATGCCTGAGTATGTCATCTTCCGGTCGTTACCAACCTTTAACCGGGCGCCCGCGTCATCAACATCCACATAAGTAGAAGTTGCCACATAAGTAATACCTGGAATCCATATCATGGTAACATTTTATCCAGAAGGAAACGACACACCCATAACCTTGCTGCATTTTTTCCTGTTTTGGTCATTTCCATGGAGTGAGGCTTGTCAAAGTCTCGTTACACAAAGCTACGTTTAACTAAGTCATACTTTGATCATCTATAGCTCAATCACTTGGTATGCCACTTTGTCATTTCATAACGTATAATTGAAATTTACTAACCATATCACCTTTGAGCTCGTACATCTCAAGAAGGGTGTTAAGTTAAGAGAACATATTCTTCGCCACCAACAGAAATATGTTTAGTAAAGATCGACCATTATAGTACAAAATACAATGTCAGATACACACCCATACAAGTTCATTCTGGGTCTAAACGAAACCGAAAACGATTTATTCTTCATCCAATTAAGAAGAGAATCGTCGGGACCACTGTCATAATATAATCTCATAGTGGGTGTACGACCTGAGACATCAACAGACAGTTCATTCAATGTGAAGATTCTTAATCTTCAACCACTGTCTTCAATTTATTATGCTCCATTTCGTCATATGATTATTCGCAATGGTAATCATATAGAAATCTGATACTGGTCTTTCCGAATAATCAACGCAGTTTAAAAATAATTATGGATTATATCGGATTTCAATCAAGTCCACTTTCTCTTAAATTTGGTAAATCAAAACTTTTCTTTAAAACCATTCTTGATTCTCTTAGCCTTTAACAAAATCCTTGTTTAATAACTCATTAATCCAAAATCCATTTCTTTAAACCTTTTAAACCAAAATTTCACTAATTTTAACCAAAGCTCTCTTTTTAAATTCGAAATCCAAATTAAATCAAAAGATCTATTCATAAAGTATAATGTTTCCTTTTTAAAAATCAAGAACCTGGACAAAACCGATCAAAATTGAATATAATATTTGTATAGAGATTATATCAACTTAGATATGATACCAACTCTCATAATCAGCGAACACTATATGCGGAATAAACATCTTTCAAATTCCTCATATATTATATGTCTAAACCATGGATTTCCATACCAAATATTCAAAGATTATTCCTATTTAAACCAATCTTGTTTCGATTTGGAAACCTTTACCTTTACCAAAAGATTTATCAAAATCAGTTGGTATTAAATATGACTTAGATAGAAATTGTATCAGGCTATGTTATCAAAGCCCTCTCCTAGGCGCGTCTAGGCCCCAAAAAGTCCTAGGCCCCAGCCTGGGGATTTTTTTACCTCTCACGACGTCTATGATGCATGAAGCGCCAAAAAACCCTCAAAGGCGCTCACCTTGTGAAGCGCCAAAAAAACTCGCTTTTTGCAATGTTTGAGTAGAAATTGAAATTTTTAGCATTTGGCTCAATAAGAGCCCAAAATCCAACATGCTAAGAAAATTATGCTAGTTTGATTGTTGATTTAGAGCATATTCTATAAGAAAAAAAGGTTGTTTTTCTTTCGTCAACCAGTTGAAAAGAAAAACCATAAATTTCTTTCGTCGAATAGTCCAACAAAAAACTAGTTCATGGAAGGTTAAAACTCTATTTAAGACTTTAGTAATGTTGCTTCTAATTTCTATATTTTAAGTATTTTATTATTTGTAAACTTGAGTTGAATGACTTTGCGCATTCTTAATTTGATTTATGTTAATCATATGGTGTTTTTTCTCTTCTAATAATGCTTTTATATGCCCTTTTTAAAATAAAATTTGTGTTTTATTGCATTTTCTAAATGCAGTTTTTTAGCTGAAAACTGGAAAAAAAATGTCATTCAAGGCGCCCAAAAAAGTGGTAGGTGCAAAAAAGCGTTAGACGAGGGCTTGGGCCTTTTACGCCTTGACAGCTATACTATCAGCTCATATTTAATATCAATTCCGGTATAAATTTGTAACGGCAAAGTGCTTGTTGTTCTAAATATTAAATCGTGAGTAGTTCTTCTTCCTGATTACTCCGCTCGTTTGCTTAATCGTCGAGGATAAGAGAATGCAGTGAATAGAACATATTGTTGGTTATGATCTTACGGTTAATGTTCTCTTGTGATCCTTTCTAGTAGCAATGCACTATTGGAACATGTAGTGTATAAAAATATAAATAAGACATAGATGGAGAACAATTTTATTATTTCAAAGCTTAATTGTTTGTTTGCATTCTTACTTAGTTACATTACAACAAAATGACCATATATTTATAGTGGACTACATTCACTTACAAATAAACACGACCCTTTTGAATATGACACTTCACTAAATGAACACAATTCTTCACTGAACTGACACGACTATTTATTGAACGGATATGACTCTTCACTGAACTGACACGACTTTTCAATTTGACTCTTAAACTTATCATCGTATTTTGGTTTAGTCCAACAGTGCCTCCCCTAAACCAAAATTCCTTCGAATACCCAATGCAGCAATATTTCTTGAGAACAAAACCACTTGTGCTATTTCATATTGTTATCCAATCTTTATATTTTACATGTTTTGATAAAAAATAGAGATATTATCCGAAATTTCTTTATTGTTTTCTTCTTCTATGAGGACATCAACTTATCATGCAGCGTATGCATATGCACTATACATTTTCTAGCTACACCTGGTGCGTTGAGAACCGGGTAGAACTACGACTCTAAGATCTTACTATGTCTTCCCAATTTCCTTTTTCTTCTTTCCAAGCATCCATCGTTTTCCATGGCACTGTATTATGTTTGTCTCTTTCCTTTTTATTGTCAAACGATGAACTGCCTTTTTTTAATACCATCTGTTGCACGCAACTGTTTGTCAGGCTTATTGCCAACTAAAATCTTATCTTTTTCGTTTAGTCTTTCTGTTATTGTATTTTCATGACTAGAGATTGTAACCATTTGTTGTTTTTCTTGATTTGTGTTTTGCTCTCACCTCTTTGAGGATACTCTTACCAAATTTACAGAATTACCTAGAGTACCAGCTGGGGAACTGTTTGCGATTTTTGTGACATGAGCAATATGCTTGGAAGCTCTCTCAGGTTGAATTTTTTGGAAAACTTTCAAGGATGAAGATAGTATGTCTGCCCTATAGGAATTTGTCATTCGACGAACCTCCCATGAAAGTGCATGTGGTCTGCGATGATATGTCTTAACATTAGCTCGTATGTCATCTTTGGGCGATAAGGACAAGCCTCTTTTAGTATTTTTTAAATGTTCCACCTTACCTTTTAGTTCTTAATCCAGCTTCTTCTACGTTCTCCGTCACATTCTTACCAAAAACCTTATTCAATAAGTCCCATGAATCATTTGCATATTTTTCTCTAGTAATATAATTCCATGCTGCTTCATCGATGGTCTCTCAAACTTGTAAATTTTTGCTTTCTTTCTCTGTCATATTTTTTATATCTTTTGGCCATTCGTAGTCATTTTTAACGATCTCCCATAACACTTTGGAAATCAGCTTTTTCTTTCTTTCTATTACACCATTCTTCAAAAATTTCTTTTGTGAGAACAAACGACGAAAGAAATAAAAATGTCATAATTTCAACCAGGCTCTGATACCACTTAGCTTGCATAGGTGTGTTCACAAAATTGATAGAAGAAGACAATTTGATTGTTGACAAAGAGAGCGTGAAGAATATTGAGAAGGAGAAAGATGTTGAAGCTAAGTGCACATTGAAGAGGTTTAGTCAACCAATGATGTGAAAAATAATGAAAATAATATGAAGTACGGTGATGTTGCAAATAACGCTAAAGAAGAAACAATTTATATTAAAGAAGACATTGGTATTGATGATACAAAAATTACTAACATGCCAAAAATTGAAAGAAGTGGGAAAAAGTTGCAAAATAATGCTGATGCAAGCAAAATGGATGACATAAAATTGGAGCAGGAAGAGACATTAAAGTCTGGAAATTCTTGTGAAAAAGCTCAGAAAAGGCATCTGTATAATCTAATAAGATTGAAAATGTTGATCTAAGGCTTAATTCTATAAAAGGTAATCTTGACAACGTTGTAGAAATATCGGACTCTAAGAAATTTCTTAATGGAAAAATAGAGTCACTGGAACTCATGAATAAAATTGTCAAGGTAGGACCTAGTAATAGGATTAACTCCCATTTCATTAAAAGGAAACGACAATTGTCAGTTGTTCGGGATTTTCCTGTTGGCTATGGTAGATGGCATTCTGTTGAAAATAGAAGGTTGAGTTTGGTGGTTGAACAAATAGAAAAGGCTGAACGTAAGTCCATAAAGGATGGGTTGGAAGCTGGGGCAATTGTCAAATCTGTTCGTGATGATGTGAAGAATATCGTTAAATATTATGAAGATGAAAATGAGAAAGGAAAGAACTTGATTGGAGAGAAGATACAATCTATGAAACTCGAGGCATCCAACCCAAAAGGAGTAAGGAAGAAAATTTCAAATTTGGAAGGAGTGTTAGAATATAATTTGAAATAGTCTTTTGTTGTTCATGTTTAATGTTGGTTCATGTATTCAAAGTGACTATTCAAGTGAAGAGTAGTGTCCGTTCAAGTGAAGGGTTGTGTCCGTCAAATGAAGAGTTATGTCCATGCAGTGAAGAGTAATGTCCGTTCAGTGAAGAGTCGTGTCCGTTCAATGAAGAGTCGTGTCGTCCAAGTAAAGAGGTGTCTATCTAAAATGTCATGTCTATTTGTAAGTGTATGTAGTCCACTATAAATAAGCGGTCATTTTGTTGTGTTTGTAAAGAAAGTTTGGAGGTAAGAAATTCAAAGTAATCTCTACTTAAAGTTAATTACTCTTCCTCTAACATACACTGCTACCACTATATATTTAAAATTTAAATAATTTGGCAGTTCTTCATATATTATTAATAATATGATTTATTTTAGTAGATATTATGCGGTATGGTATCATACAAATTTATATTATTCAGTGTATTTTTTTTTATTATTAAATGATCAATTCAATTGAAAAAGGTGCAAGGTTTTCACGCTTCGACTGGTTCAACATTCAAAAACTTAGATCACAGGAGATCTGACTGCGCTTTGATTCGTTGTTGGACATCCAAAACTATGATTGTATCGTACTATTTTATTAGAGCTATGCCCGTAATTTAGTTACTTGTATAGAAATAGAATAGAAGAACGATACATCATTTTTTATGATATATGCAATTATCTATACAAGCTGACATATATAAAAAGTAGAAGGTAACTCTCTCTTTTGACTTACTTCTATGTTGCTATGATCTAAGCAGGTTACTTAGAAACAGAGTTTCAGCTCAACAAGCCAGAGAGCGTAAAAAGGTTTATACATGCGATTTGGAGTTCAGAGCAAACGAACTGTACGATAAGAACTCAAAACTAGAGGAGAGAATTTCAACTTTGACCAACGAGAACACCATGCTTCGAAAGGTTACCATAACTTCTGTAATTCTGTAACTTTTACTTAACACCACCCCACTGTTATGCAGATATCATCGTTCTATGTTTTAACCTATATGCATATATTATCCTTTGACAGGTGCTTATGAATACAAGGCTTAAGCAAGACGGCAATTTTGACAACCAGAACAATGGCTTAGGCCCTACTTAGCGATGATAGCAACTTCACTTCAACATGTATACTGAAGAAATAAATTAGCAAAGGATCATTATGATTTCCAACAAGACAGTAAATACTCAATTTGATGCATGTACTTCATTCTTAATAGCTTGTTTTGATTGCATATTTCTCCTTTTCTACATTGTCTTATAGAAGTAATGCCATATATCACATAATTATATGTACCATCAATATTGATCAGTGGCATATATCATATGCCAGTGTAAGCATTTTCGGCAATAAATAATCTCTGTAATGGAGTCATTGAAATTACATCCCCAAAGTTATTGACAAATTTTTACAGAGAACACAACTATTCCTTATTGCCTGAAGAGAAAAAGAAAAAAAAGAAAAAAACTGCAAAACTAAAAACAAGCAAAATAATAATGGGAGAGTGAATTAAACTTCAAGCGTGTTCTTTTTGGCCTGCACATCACTATTATCGTCGCGGACAATGTGCTTCCAGTACCAATGCTTCTCCCAAAGCTGCGAGATTTCTTCAATGGGGACTTGCTTGGTCTCGGGCAAAAGAAGAATAATAAACAAAGACATGATAACAATCAACCCTGCGAAGACAACGAAGACTCCCCACTTAAGGTGGCAGAGAGAAGCCAGAAAGCCTTGTGCTATCACAGCTGTGAAGAAAAGATTCACGCACACCACCATGCTTTGCCCTGCTGATCTTGTTTCTAAAGGAAATATCTCGCTCGGCACTAACCATGATAGAGGACCCCATGCCCACCCGTAGGCGAGTACGAACAAACATATGGCTATCACAAGTAGCAAAGCAACTGGGCGTGATAGTTGGACCCCATGCCCGAAATTTAGCGCAAGGGTAACTGCAACTGTTAACTGGTACATTGCAAAGTAGGGTTTATTAACATTAGCACCTAAAGTTTGAACTACTTTCAAATAGATTTACTAAGAACGAATTTGATCAACATTAAAACACAGTATTTCTCATTTATATGTTTTAATAAGCATTAACATCAGTAAATCTAATTGCACTAGAATTTTAGGAAATAATGTTAAAGATATCCGAGTCGGGAAACTTACAACAAACTAACAACCTTTTCCATATGATTTGATCACTGGAGTCTAATATTTTAGGTTATGGGTTACCATGCAAATGATAGTTCTTTTGTTGTAATGGCTGCAGTATTGAAAACTCCAAACATAAAATTCAAATTCCAAACCAAAAGGTTAAAAAATAATGTAAAGGACCAACAAGTAAGGCTTACCATGCAAATGATCATCTGAATCCCGGCTTCTATGAAGAACGTTCTCCTCCCCAACTTATCAACCAAAGCCATGGAAACCAAAGCCCCAAGCACAAGCATAGAACTAGTAATAATGGACGAATACAAAGAAGCTCCAGCTCCCATTCCCAAACTCTGAAAGAGCACTGGAGCATAAAAAAGTATAGAGTTCATGCCAGACAGCTGCTGGAAGGCTGGTATGCCTATAGCACCTAGAACAAGCTGGGGCCTGTTCTTCCTCTTCAAAAGGTTCCTGAAAGGATGCTTAACGGCTCTAGCAGCTTCACTAGCCTCCCTTAGATCTTCAAACTCAGCATCAATGTTTTTGGTACCACGGATTCGTTCCAGCACAGCTCTGGCCTCATCGAGCTTCCCTTGCTCGACTAAGCTATTTGGTGTTTCTGGGAGGAAGAGTCCTCCTAGGAACATGCTAATGGCCGGGACAATGGCTAGGCCTAAGGACAAGCGCCATCCCCAAGGATGGATTTGTTCAGTGTAGTAGTTGACTAGGTCGGCCACTATGATACCTAGGCATGTTGTTAGTTGGAAGAGCTGATTTATTCTGCCTCTGATCTTTGGTGGTGCTATCTCTGATAGGTACAGTGGGACTGCCTGTTGTAAAAAGTTTTCATGCACACGTTGAATTCATGTTATGGACAAAAATAAAAAGTAAACAATTGCCAAGAAAAAATGAACAAAACATGGCGTATAAAAATGTAAGAAAAAAGTTTGTCTTTATTTTTTCATAGTTCGTACATAAAGTTCTAGTTTTGAAAGTTCAAAAATAAAGAAAATTCAATTAAAAAAAAACTTAATTTAAATTTTTGTGAAATTGAAATACTACATTTAGACAATTGTTAAAATTGAAGAGATAAAATCATAAACCTTTAAATAAACTAAAACTTATAGATCAAATAAGATAATGAAGAAGAACCGAAGAAGTAGTCTTTTTATTTTATTTTTCTGAAGAAGAAGGAAGAAATAGAGTTGTCACCTGATTACTAAAACCTATGCCTATTCCAAGTAAGATTCTACCAATAATCAACATGTAAACATTGACAGCGGCAGCGTTCACAACACCACCAAGGAAAAAACTAATGGAACCGACTATTATACTTTTCCTTCTTCCATAAGTTCTAGTTACGTGGGAGGCGGCGAATGTGGAAACAAGGCCAGCGAAATAAAGTGAAGATGTAAACAGTGTTAGGATCTGATCGTCGTATTTGCAGTAGTCAGTTTCCTGTAGATGTGCTTGTTTTCTTCTGTATATAGCTGGGAAGAAATCCTTCAGAAAATCGTCCATGGAGGTCACTCCACCTACGTTTTTTAAGTTTCGGAGAAGAGCATCATTTGAAACTGCAAAACCATAAATAAAATGACGAGAGAAAACAAATACCTGAAACGCCGAGATCATAACCGAAGAGTGAACCTCCCATTGATCCTAGAAAGCAAGCTAAAATGAGATAATTTGTAACTTTTGCATCGTATAGCTCTGCTCTTTTTCCAAGGCTGCCATCTACAATGCCCCCTGCCATTTTTTTTGGTTAAATGGTTTTTGATTTGATCTGGAGGAGGCCAATGGTAGCTGCCTTTTCAAACTGTAAAGGATATTAACTTTCGAATAAATATCGAGGTTTTGGGATAAATATCGAGCGTTTCCTTTTTTTTCTCTCGTCGCTCATTTATCTCCTTTTTACTCTCTCAGTTCACCCGGTCAAATCCCAATTTCCCTTTAAAGCTCCAATACCAAATCAAACATATCCCCTCCACTTCCTGTCCTTATCCTTGCATTAAAATCGGAGGAAACAATCAGATCTTTTTACTTTCTAGCATCTGACGCCGCGACCAGCCCCTTCATCATCATGGATTCCAAATCGAGCATCAACACTTTCATTTTCCTTCTAACTTAACATCAGTATGAAGTTCTTAATAATTTGACAAATTAATCACTGACCTACTGCACATTAACAGTGGTGGAGGGCTTGTTACATATGCTGATTCCCAAACAGGATATGCATTTACCCCCTTGTTACCAAGTGTCACTTGTGGAACAGTCGAACCCGGAACCTCGTACCATTGTTGTACCCATTAGGAACCTTAGAAGGTAGGCAAGAATGAACCATTAATATAGTTTATCCAGGTGTTACTGAAAACTGCATTTTCTAAAGGTAATTTTTTACACTGCTTGTAAAATATTTTGTGATATATGTTGGAAATAATAACTTGAAATTTATATTTCATTTAATATTAGTTTATGAAGTCAAAGTGTCAGTTCGTAAGTCATGTGTCTTTATGTTCAAGAGTCATATGGAAGTTTGTGTGTTTATTTAAATAAGTATGTGTCTTTTAGTGAAATGTTGTATCTATTAGGAGTGAAATGTCATGTAAGGCTCATATATATAAAGCCTACAATCATTTGGTTATGGAATGTAAGCAAAATTATAAGAAATAAAAATATATGTAAGGAAAATTATAAAGAAGATTATATTAAAGTAAAAATATCCTCCAAATTTTCCTACATTCGGTATCAGAGTCAAAACCACCCTTGGTTTCAATTCCCTTCTCATATCCAATCAAATGGCATTTACAAAAAAATGAAGAATCTGGTTTTCCTTTTACTCTACAAGGAGTTCCTATTCCCTTTGAAAAAGATTATAAGCTATGGAATGTTCTTATGAACACTTTCCTCATATCTGAAAAATTATGGGATATTGTTGAAGAAGGTTTTACTCCTCATACAGCAGAGAAAGTAGCTGCAATGTCAGTTACAAAAAGAAGGAAAAACATAGTGAGAACAAGGTCAATAATGCAAAAGCCTTGTCTTTTATGTTCCAAGGGATGAGTCGATCGATTCTTCCATGCATTATAAGTGCAAAAATAGCATAGGAAGCTTGGAAAAGGCTTGAAAATCATTTTGCAGAATATGAAAAAGCAGCAACTCAAGAAGACGAAGAAACTCAAGAAAATGAAGAAAATGCAAAAATTACTGAAGTGGAGGAAGAAATGCACAAAGCCGTGGATGCGGATGAAGACAAGGAAGAAAATAAAGATGCATCTTCAGATGAAGAAGACAATGATAATCAAAAGGAAAACATCCATCAAAATGATAATGATGACAAAAATCAAGATAACAAATCTGGTGAAAGTCCGGCTAAAAAGAAAGAATTAGATGACACAGTGACCCCGAAAGGTGGGGTTTCCGAAGCGGAGGAAAAGAAAACACCTTCCAAGAAGATGTCTACAAAATCTGCTAGATCCAAAGAACAAACTGCAAAAACTTCAACGACAGGTAAGATTGATAAAGCAAGTCATGAAAATGAGAAAGAAAGAATCTTGATTGGAAAGAAGAAACAACTTATGGAACGCGAGCCATTAAACCCAAAAAGAGTAAGAAAGAAAATTTCAAATTAAGGAGGGGTGTTGGAAATAATAATTTGAAATTTATATTTCATTTAATATTAGTTTATGAAGTCAAAGTGTCAGTTCATAAGTCATGTGTCTTTATGTTCAAGAGTCATATGGAAGTTTGTGTGTTTATTTAAATAAGTATGTGTCTCTTAGTGAAATGTTGTGTCTATTAGGAGTGAAGTGTCATGTAAGGCTCCTATATATAAAACCTACTATCATTTGTTATGGAATGTAAGCAAAATTATAAAGAAAAAAATATATGTAAGGAAAATTATAAAGAAGATTATATTAAAGTAAAAATATCCTCCAAATTTTCCTATAATATACTTAGTACTGTATGCTTCTTTTGTATCATATAATCAATCACTTAGTATCAATAATGTACAGGAATTTGATGATGTACAGAAAATTCGGAAGAGTGTGATGAACTGTTTTGAGAGGGGCAGCTCTTCTGAATATGGGGGAGGTCCAACTGGTGTAGAATTTGTTGCATCACTTCATGATGTTGTAAATGAAAATTTGGCAAAGCTTTATCCTGGCATTCAAAATCTAATGAAAACCTCATTAATTGGAGCAACAAAAAATATTTTAACCATGTAAGAAGTGGTATTACTGGAATACGTTTAAGTCAAAATTAGAAGGCATCCTTAAATGATATTTTTGTTCATTAACTTGGGTAGGTTTGACAAGAGGATCTCTTTGTTTGCTAAAGAGAAATTCAAAAAGACAACATTGATGTGAAAATAAATTTCGATGTCATTAGGGTGTCCGATAAGGCAATCACCATGACAAATCAAGATACTGGAGAAACATCTTTAAATTATGGAACGGCAGAATGGTCTGCTGGCGTTGGAACAT
Organism: Allium sativum; assembly: GCA_030737875.1. Lineage (NCBI taxonomy): Eukaryota > Viridiplantae > Streptophyta > Magnoliopsida > Asparagales > Amaryllidaceae > Allium > Allium sativum. Next base: position 591,474,833 of record CM060919.1, read on the forward strand.
CCTCTATCATTCGTGAGTTTATGAAGGATGTTGGTCAGGTAATTTAATCTCTGATATTATTTTGTAGCTGTTTGTGGGATATTAATTGTCAGTTAAATGACTGATGTCGTTCTTGTGATCAGGCTGATTGGCATGTATTAGCAACTGATAAATGGCTTCGAGTACGTTTGATTGATTGTGTTTATGCATTGAGTGATTGTAAATCAAATCAAATCAACGAAAAATCTGCTAGGATTGTCTCGCATATTGTTAAGGTAGGAATGACAGTTTGGATGCAATAGTCCCACATCACGGAATAAACTGAAGGAATTGGGTAAAAATATGAGTTGGTAGGTAGGTAACATCAGGGATTCTTTTTGTTATATGAGAGTTGTGTGCGAGCTCATATGCGGGGGCTTTGTTCCGAACGTCGTTACATAGCAGTGGTATCGGAGCCGAAGGTTATGGACTGGGCCATGCAGGCAACACAGTGCTCTCAAAAGATACTCGTATGATGCGAGTCAAGGGGGAGACTGTTAGAATTGTCTCGCACGTTGTTAAGGTAGAAATGACAGTTTGGATGCAATAGTCCAACATCACGGAATAAATTGAAGGAATTGGGTACAAATATGAGTTGGTACGCACGTAACGTCAGAGATTCCTTTTGTTATATGGGAGTTGTGTGTCAGCTCATATGCTTTGTTCCGAACGTCCTTACCTAACAAAATCATGGTATGCTTATTGTATTCCAAAATACTTTTCAAAAATAAGTTAAGTAGAAGGTAATATTATTTAGAATAATGGATACACAGCGTACTACATGATCTGCATTTGAGATGTTTTCCTTATATGAAAAAAAGAACAGGTTATACTGGTTCCAGGAAATGGTGGCTGCAAGTAAATGAGGATTGCTGTTGTTTGTTAGTTAGTTTCTTTTACTCTTCAAGTTTAGTAGACATATGATGAGTTTTCATTTGATTTTTCAATTGCAGCGTTTCTCATATATGTGTACATTGTTGATAATTATTATATTAACATGACATGCAATGTATGTTTTGCAGGAAGATATATTAGCAATTAAGCCACTTTTCAAGTCATAATGGCTATAGAGAAATAAGTTTCTTGTCGACTAGTATGCTGGTTAGAACTATGGTGCTTGTTAGTACAGTTGCATTGACATTAATTGTTTTTTTTCTTTTCTTTAGTATATTTATTGTTATTTCTCCCTATTTAACTTTGTGATATGATATGCCTTGTTCAAAACTTTTTCTCTTGTTTTGCGACTCTAATTTTGGCAGTCTAATGGTTTGGTTGATAGTGTATCATAGGCTGTAGCTGGAAATTAGATCCAAATATTTTTCTACATGCAAATTTTCTATTGATAATATTGGATGTAATGCAAGTTTGATAATCGCTTCAGCCAGGGGCGGAGGTAGGTTATCCCCAGCTAGGGCCAAGGCCCTACCTAAATTTTTTTAATCCCTGCACAAGTACACATAAGAATTGTAGTGGCCCTATCTCAAATAAAAATATGGCCCTACCTCAAAATTGTTTACATATTCTATTGGTAGCTGAGGCTAGGTCCTCTATACGAATGTTTTGTGGGATCAATGCTTTTAGTATTTTTCATTTTATATTCTATAAGTTTTTATATAAGAAAATTATTGTCCTACCTGAAGCATTGGGCTGGCTCCGCCACTGGCTTCAGCAATCCAACCTAACCTAGATGCATTAATAAGGTGCATGTAGGTGCAGAATTATCCCCTTCAACAATTATTCTTCGAATTCAATTTTCTTTATTGGTTTTTTGTCGTTCTTTACATCATATTCATGGAGTACAAATTTGTTCCTTCTTTAATAGGGTTTGGCAATTGTGTTTTATTAGGTTACTAAGTATAAATTTTGAAAATGAAATTAAATTTTCAAATATGAATTTTCAAACTCAACTTTTGTTACTCGAAGATTCCATATTCAAATCTTTATAATTTTTTGTCCTTGTGCCTAAAAGCCCCTTTTCAAATTTAAGTTTTAAGTTTGAGTTTGATACCCAAATTCTTAAAAATTTGAAATTTTGATCAAACGACTTCTCATTTTGTGGCAATAAATTATCAGGAAAATAAGATTTTGATTAAAGGACTTCTCAGCTTTGAACATTCTGAGTAAAATTTAAATTTAAAACTCATATTTTTATATTTTAGATTTAAACCTTAGCTTTTCGTATATATTTTGCAACATGATATCTTATGTTTAACTAATATTAATTAAAAATTAAAATATATATTCTTTTTTAAATTACACAATCGAACGGTTGGTTTCCTTTAATTTGCCGTTGACAAAAGAATTGTCATAAAAACTAATTTAAAACCAAATTGCCTTTTTTTATGTATTGAATTATTTCAGCAGTTATTATTCTGTACATTCATTGATAGAAATATATAGCAATTTAAGTATGCAAATTCTGTTAGCACAAGAACTTTATCAGTCAACTGCAATTGGACAGTTCAAAAAATAATGCATTTTAATTAAAAATTAAAATATATATTCTTTTTTAAATTACACAATCGAACGGTTGGTTTCCTTTAATTTGCCGTTGACAAAAGAATTGTCATAAAAACTAATTTGAATCCAAATTGCCTTTCTTTATGTATTGAATTATTTCAGCAGTTATTATTCTGCACATTCATTGATAGAAATATATAGCAATTTAAGTATGCAAATTCTGTTAGCACAAGGACTTTATCAGTCAACTGCAATTGGACAGTTCAAATAAATAATACTTTAAAATATATTAGGTAATATATTCATTACTTATAAAGGACTGTTATAAAGTCTATTTGAACAAGACGATTTTTCGTTTGTAGCCCGGTTTTATTTATTTATTTCAGTTTCTTTTTCGAAATATTACAAATATGGCTCGGTTTTGCCAACTCAGCGTTGAGTTGGCCAGAATGTACTAGTGTAATATGGGATCGCACGTGGTACACGTGTACACTGGTATTCCAAAATGCGCCAGTGCACTTAAAAAGGAAGATTTTTTTTCTTTTTTTGCCCATTTCAGTTTGATGGATATGGACACAGAAACCACAGCTATCTCTGCGTCTACTAAAATGGCAACAAATTACTTCATTTCGGGACTTCAGTACCCAAAGATCCTCATTTCAATTGTTTTGACCCTAGCCGTATTCATATACTGCAAAAAACATTGCCGGAAAACATTAGTCTCAATCCAATACCCAATCATAGGCAAGGTTCCGACTCTTGTCGTTCACATTCATCATCTATGTGAATGGGCTACTGACATCCTTCTCCAAAACAGAACTTTCAAGTTTTACGGTCTCTGGTTTCTTGGTATGGACTTCATAGCCACCTCCGACCCAATCAATGTCAACCACATATTCAACATAAACCATGCAAACTACCCCAAAGGTGACAAATTCATAGAAATGTTCGACATACTCGGCGACGACATATGCAACGCCGACCACGAGCCCTGGAAAATGCAAAGGAAAACGGCTCATGCCGTGATGTCCAACCCAAATTTTCGTGCATTCATCGTCAAATCTAGTCGAGACAAGGTTGAAAACAGACTAATCCCACTTGTCAAAGAACTAGCTCAAGAAGGAGCAAACTGTACAGAGAGGACATACTAACATCGCGGTGGTTTCTGCGGTGGTTGAGGGTTGGGAGGGAGAGGAAGTTTGTAGAAGGCAGCAAAGTCACAGACGACTTCGTAGCACGCCCCCACACACGCCCCCACCACACGCCCCCACCGACTACTCATCCCAACACACGCCCCCACCGACTACTCAACGCTGTGTCTACCCTTCCTTCCACCACGAAAACCTATTGCCCAGTACCAAGATAAACCCACCTCTTCCAATGCTGACCGACTTGACTCCGCCTTTGACCTGCGTTTCAGCCTCGAATGCCAACGGCTTCCAGCCATGCATCTTCATTGTTTATAAATTTGTGTAACATATGCTGGGAAATTATGGGGATGATTCTGGGTGGGGAAAGCCGATTATGTTTAGGTATCGGTGGAAGGAGATGAAGAGGAGCGGATTGGTGAAGATCGCGAAGGGGAGGGAGGAAGGGAGTGTTGAGTTGGAATACTGCAGGAAAGAACATTCATTTAAAGTGAAAAACCTTGTGTTATGGCATAATAAAATGTTTCTCACATTATAGTTAAGAATTCAAAGTGGGGAATACTGCAGTAAGAAACAAAATTTTTTAAGTGAACTGAGTTGGCGCAATGTCGGATTGCACCCAGGAGTTAGCAATTTTTTTTTCCTTTTAGAAGACTGGCGCCATCCGGGATTGCACCAGCATACACGTGTATCGGTACAATCCCAGATTGCATCAGTGCATTCTGACAACTAAACACTAAATTGGCCAAATCCGAGCTATATTTGTAATATTTCGAAAAAGGGGGTTAAAAGTGAAATAAATAAAAAGCCGGCTACAAACGAAAAATGCTCTTTGAACAATGGAGTCCGCAGATTCTATGCAAATATTGTATGCTCTAAGTTTATTGTTGTACAAATTTTGTCTTTACTTGTAAAAGCAATGATGCTAGAGTATTCTTGGTATGACAATGATACTAGTATTAAACATAGATGCTACTATTCATTCATCGATTTCCACTTTTGACCACCAGACTAGTTCGAACGTTCACTGCCGAACGCCAGTTCACAATATTTTGTACTGTATGGCAACCATCCACCATCGAAGAACTTAAGCGTCAGTTGGTCGTTCACCACCGTTAAACATCGCGTGGTGGTTGGAAGAGTTTTTCGGGGTATCAATAGTCGCACACTAAATATATACTCCTATGCTATCGCTAGCTCAAGAAGAAAAAAGATGACAGCACATTAAATGCAGGGCATGTTTCTTTGAAAGTGTAAAAGTTATAGGAACATAACTTCTATACATTTTTACCAAGTAATAAATGAATTTGAGTATGCGTTTGTACTCATGATTTCCTCAGGCTTCAAGTTTATTATTAATACTCCACATGCACCGATTTCTACTAGGCACGAAATCCTAGCAAACTTGTAGTGAAACAGGAAACAAGTAGTAACCAACATGAAGAGAAAAAGCCAAAGAAAAACCTAAATCAAATTTCTACCAGTCTTCAAGCTTGAAGTCTACAATTTGCATCGAAAGTTGTACTTAGAAGTTTATTATTCCTGGGTACGCAGTAAAAAGAAAAAAGGTTAATCCGGAAATCAAACATGAACGCTGAAAATATTTGATGAATTGCAATTAAAAATAATAATTCTGGACAATCGAAATATTGTTTTCATGAAATTCTTGCAGTATCAAGATCATAAAAAAACTAATGGTAAATTATCAAGAAACAATTTAGAGTTTCTCCGATATCAATTGTCAGAAATTAAACAGATCAGAATTTAACCCTAATCAATTCATGATAAAGCAAAAAATAAATAATAAAATTAGCGGAAGCATACTATTCCATTGAATCGATTTAAAATCTTTCTGCGTTGTTTCTCTTTGATGGGGAAGAAAGAAAAATAAAAGAGTGCACTGATTCTCGGGGGCCTCAACAGTTTTTTATTAACTGATAATTATTAGTTATATAAAATTTACAATTTGGCCCCTCATTAAATTGTAAACAGCACTTGTTGTCTTCTAGGGGATTATTAAAGAGACTTCACTTTTGGTTAAGGGGAGTATCATTTTTAATTTATTGTAAAATTGTTAAGGGGGTTAAAATAAATTAGCCCCGTCTTTAAGATATTAATAAAATTTCCAATATTATCCATATAGTCCTCATTTATGTAACCTTTATGGTATGTGATTGCCGTTGTTAAAGAGTAAAAACGGTGAACTTCCACCGTCAGTTAAAAATGTTTTACTTCGAAAGAAAACCGAAACTATACGGTGAATACTTTCCCTTTTTTCAAATATAATACGGTAAACATTAGTTGTTTTCAAGATAAAACACTTTAGAACATGCTGTTGTTATGAAGGGTAGTTTAGTCCATGTTTTTTTTTAAATAAGAAAAACCAAACCCTTCTTTAACAATTTTTTTTATAAAGTGGAGTTCCCTTAAAATGTCCTCTCCTTAACCAAAATGTGTAGTCCCTGTAACAATCCCCGTTTTCTACCTTATCTATTAAATAATAGTAAATCAGAACATATTAAAACGATCTTCTTAATTATATGAGTTTTCTTTTTTCTCCTTAATTATCTTCGAATTTTTATTTTTAAATTAGTTTCACTTGCACTTATTTACTATTTTTCTCACATTATTTTACTTCTTTTGTCGTTTTACATTTTGATATGGACATTTCACACTTTACACAATTATTTATTAACAGCTAGTTCCTAACAATTTATATTTAAGTCCATATATTTCAGTTAATTACAAATCATAAAATTTAAGTAATTTAAGCAAATTTAATTAACTAATATTTCTTTTAAATACTAAAAATGACAAAATTATATTTAGCTTCAAATACCTACACTTCAAATTTTCTATAATCATTTTAGTCTCTTTCGAAATATTTTACATTACTTACATAATATTAAAACAATCTACATAACTTAAGCAAACTATTATTCATTGATTTGTCCAATAAATCACATTAAGGTTAACCATATTCATTTTAACAAAATGTAAGAAAAATCAAATATATAGACATGTCAATCACATAACATAAATTATACACATAAATGACTATCATAAGTTCAAAATTAAACTCCTTTACGTCAATAAATTTACCACGTGTTGCATTTCATTTTAATGTCAAACACCTACATTTTAAAATGTATTTAGCTATTTACAAAACATTGCATAATATCAATTAATATTGTACATTTAAGATAATATGTTCAAATTAGTTATGTAATTTTGGATTTACCTAATGAATTCAACCAATAAATTGTTGTTAATTCATCTGATTAAAGCTAAGTGTGATGTTTTAAAATGTACACCATGTTCATATCAACACAAATGACAAAAGTAGTGTTTATTCTAAATATGAAGTTAAATAAGTCACATAGTTTAAATACTATACGTAAACAATAATAAAAAATTAATATATTTTACATGTATCTCAATAAATTTATCATAAATTGAAGAAAACCAATCCTGCTTTAAATACCTGCATTTTAACATTTCTACACTTATTTTTTGAACCTCCTCAATTCTTTCGTGATATTTTATATTTCAACTCATATATTTAAAGTACACATGAAACCGTAAATTCTAATTATTTAAATAATCTTAAAGAGTATTTAGTTTATTTTTCTAATAGCTCTTGAAGATATATGCCAATATTTCTATATATATCTATATATATATATATTTATCGTTTTCCATGCACCTACAAAGATGTAACATAATATGAACTATGTACACCAACAACAATGACAAAGTTAACGTGTAAATTAGTTATGATTCATTTTGTAACGACCCACGATTTTTGATATTTTAAAATATGTAGTCGATTTAGATTTAATATTTAAATTTACGTTTATATTAAGAAATTTAGTTAGAAAATTTAAATCGGTCTATTTTAATTTGGATTTGAATAAATCTTGTATGTATAAATTTTGATAGTTGGATTGAAATGGTTTGGTTAAATTTAAATGTTATTAATATTTAAGCTAATTGAAAATATGCTGTTTGAATATTTGTAGATTTGATTTTTGAAATATAATTTAACTTGAGAATTTATAATTTAATTTATTTAATTTAAATTTGAAATTGGTTTGAAATTAAATTAGTGTATGTATTTGAAATGTATAAATACTCTTGTATTATACTCTAGTATATTAGTAGGTACACACACCTTGAGAAAATAATTGTTTAATTGATTTTGCCACTTGTTATAGTTTGCTGAAAATTTTGACACTTGTTAAAATTATGCTGAAAGACCAAACAATTGTCCTTGCACTTCTGTAACTTCAGCCACCATTTTCCTTTTGCCCATTCTTCTCACATAAACACTATTTCCCCTTTTTCCTTTCTTTATTTCTCTAATCGAAACAAAATCCGTCACTTTACCCCTTTTCTCCAATAATGGCCTCTACTTCAATCGCCCCTCTCTAAATCGCAATCTTCACTTCCCCATTCATGTTGTGGTAGATTTCATCTTATGACCCAAGAAGCCCTCATGCCTACCCCAGCACCGCCCTTCCTCCATCTTGAGCATTACCGGTTAGAGCTCCAGCCATTAGCCAACCTTCGCCCGGACCCAAGCCTCCCTCCTCGTCAACGATTGCTCCTCCACGGAAAAAACGATTGGAAATTCGAAGTTAGGCGCCCATCGCACCATCACCGCACTCACGACCACTTCTCCGACTGTCTGATCTAGCCACCCCACTGACCATTCCAGCTTATCATTTGGAATGTTTCTCCACCCTGGAACCCACTGCTTTAGTAGGGCGAGAGCTACTATAGCCCCGATCCATTTCGATTGGTGAGTTTTGATTTTATTTTGAGTAAATATGGGAGTATGTGTTATGATTTCAGACGCGATTTTAACTTTTGATTGTCTGGGTTTAGCCTGAGAGCATTGACATGTTCGACATAATTTTGAAAATAGTCTGGTTGGGATGCCCGAGAAGTAACGAGGTTTAGAGTTAAAAATTGTGGAATTCCACCTGTGTGTATGTACACATATATACACAAATATGTATGTGTATATGTGCATAAACCAGTGAGAAGTGGGTTCGTCGTAAATCTTGCTTGTATCTATTTCAATGTCGGTGCATCTCTTGTCACCTTCTTGAACCAAGAAAGGTGAGTTTACTCACTCACTACTATCATTTTTATTAAGTGAATTAAATCTTTTGAAAGGATATATAGAATATTAGGATGCATTAGAAAATTCAAGATTGTTGTTATATGATTTGTGCATATGTAACACGAACACAAATGACACGATATAATTGCTATGTGATTGATTGTTATGTTTGTCTGTCATGTGATATGTGTGATGTTATATTTATTTTATTTTGTTCTCACACTGCAAGTTCCCTTAGATTTAGGAAAAAAAATCACTATGGGTTGAAATAATACATACCCGAATAACTGTATAAATTTGGTAAATAAATTCGAATCGATTTGGGATATGAGTTGAATGATATAAACTCAGGATTCAAATTGTATGACACCTCACATCCATTAATGTCACTTATAAAGGGAATGCATGAAGTTTCGTGGAGCGTTATAGTAAATAGAATGGAAATATTACAAGACAGACATATATAATAACAACGGAATAAAAACTTTATTTATCATAAGATACCTTGGTCCAAAAACATCACATGTCTGAAATACAAAAGCTACAACATAAAAACTACTATCTTGTACTTCAAAAATATTATAGTACATAAAAGAAATAAAATTCCCCAAAAACAAAATATAGTGATATCAACAAGGATAGGAGCTTGAGCCATACGTATCAGCAGCTCCAGCAAAAGTAAGCAGAATAACGGTCAAGCCCGAGTGTTTTCTCCCGGAGAACCTGGGGGGGAATGGAAGAAAGAAGGAGAAACAAGAAGGGTCAGACATAAAGTCTGGCGAGTCCAGTTACTTTTAGCAAGTAAATAAATAAAAGTAGCATGACAGACATATAAAGTGGATAAAAGAGATTACTACATAAAAGATAGGTGTGACAAGGTAGACATGATAAGGTGTATACGCTTCCCTAATGATTCTTCTGCATTGTTACTAGTATATCCAGAATGAGATGACCCCTTCCACTATAAGGTGGTAGACTTAGGCATACTTCCAAGTGTACCCTAACTACTACCCTGTAACACCCCACATCCTTTAGTGTCACTCATAAAGGGAATGCACTAAGTTCTGTGGAGCATTTAGGGTAAAAGATGCAGATAAATTACAAGACAGACAAAATTAAAACAGCGGAAAATAAAACTTTACTTTATTGATAAAATAGTTTGTCAACAATTGTTTCCCAATATCAGAGTATCATCTGTCTTACAAAATAAAGAAGCATAAAATAACATTTATATTCCCCAATGTAGCATAAGCCAGCCATAGCAGCAGAAAAAGAGAGTCCAAAGCACTTTGTCAAAGAATCTTCGAGCTTGGGGAGAGTGACGGTCCAATCTAACCTAAGCTATACTATTCCCTCCTTAACTACTTGGGGGGGGGGGGGGGGTGGAACGGAAGAAAAGAAGACGAAAGAAAACTGGATCAGACATAAAGTCTGGTAAGTTCAGTTACTTCTAGCATGTGAACAAGGAAAAACAAAACGATATGAATTAACTGAATACAAGACAATACCATGATGATAGGGCCAACAGGATAGGATAAGATTAACACAAGATATGCTAAGACAAGATAAACTAGATATGCTTTAATACTTTCTCCGCTTCGCTATTAACCTGTTATTATGGTTTCTATGTCTCTGCACCACCTATCTAGTGTCCCAACTAGTTATCTGTCTAAAATGATAACGCGATCCCAATCCTAGTAATTGTGGTTGCCTTTAGGCGTACATTTATTATTTGTTACCTAGATCTAATCTAGGGTTTTATATCAAAGTACTTCCTAGATTCCACTCGGGTTTACGCGGCTTATCTAATGCTTCACAAATTCAGGGTTTATGCCACCTAGGTCCAACTAGGGATTACGCTACCTGTCGAACGATGCCCCTAGTCTAGGACACACTACCTAGAGCGGTATATGTTCCTAGACTTTCCCCACGTATGTGTCGTGAATCGTTATCGCTGTCTAGATGCACATGTCCTCTATATGTGCGACCCGAGTCCCGTGGCAGGGAAATCAAGAAACACGGAACTCGGTCGGGAGATTTAAGTTATCTGCCAATGCAGATGCTAAGGTCTGTTTTTTTTCCAGTGGTTATGGTCCCACTTGACCCCTCCCTCAACTATTGAAAGGCACACCTTGAAAAATGAGAACTATACGCAGGCCCCCCTATGCCCCACTAACCTATGGCCATCCGCAACCATAACTAGATAGCAAGTATATGGTCTTTTGGAGTTCTCCGCCTTTCCGTATCTCGATTGACTCAAGATGGTAGGTAGACGACGGGTCGCTATCACAGGGCCATTTGTCCCGCCGAATCATGCTGGTCCATCCTAGTCTTTAGGTTGCCTTATATTGCAACCAAGGCATACCCTTGGTTCTTCTAACGCAGACCTTAACCTCTGTGAGCCCAGGAGGATCATCTGCCGCCTCACAGAGGGATACCAAGAGTACCCTCACGTCCCCTCGAAGCCTCGGGCTTCGTAACCCAATTCGTTGGAGCCTTCTTCAAGATCGTTCGCTCCTCCTCGTGTTATACTAAGGATTACTACTTAGTTTTCCTAACAAAGGTTTACCACTTGGTTTCCTGAATCGTCGTTTTCTTAACTAAGGTTTACCACTTAGTCCTTTTAACTAAGGTTTACTACTTAGTTCTCTTTCTCGTCAAGTTGGATTGGTTAAGTGTCATTAGTCGATACAAGTTAACTTAACCTATTCATTTGTCATGTTAAACTGGTTAAGTGTTACCAGTAATTCACGTTGACTTAACCCTACCAGTATCAAGTTATATTGGTTAAGTATTTACTTAACCCTACCCATTCATCTTGTATTGGTTAAGTGTTCCTTTTTAACTTAACCTTGCCTATCTGTTTTAACTAACATGTTATAACGGTTAAGTGTTCCCTTAGTTAACTTAACCCTAACATTGGTTTGATTAACATGTTCTAATGGTTAAGTATTGTCCCTTCATGTTTTTAACTTAACCCTATTCATTTATCACACTCTGATGGTTAAGTGTTCAAGCTTACTTAACCCTACGGTCTAGTCCAGCTAACATATTAAATTGGCTAAGTGTAATAAATTTACTTAACCCCAACCTCTAGTCTAGTTAGCATGTTAAATTGGCTAAGTGTATTAACTTTACTTATCCCCAACCTCTAGTCTAGTTAACATGTTAAATTGGCTAAGTGTATTGAATTTACTTAACCCCCACTTTCTAGTCTGGTTAACATATTAAATTGGCTAAGTGTTTTTCTTAGTTACTTAACCCCGTCAAATCTTGTCTTGTTACCATGTTAAGTTGGTTAAGTGTTCTAGTTAACTTAACCTTATCGTTCTAACTTAACTGTGTTAAGTTGGTTAAGTGTTCTTATGGACTTAACCCTCCCATTCTAGCTTAACTTTAATTGTCTTATTAAAGCACCAGCCACTCACATTAGACAGGTATTGTTGTGGCTGCCGGTATGCCGGTTGGTTCCAGGCAGTCTTACGCCACAAATCAGTCTAACCTCGGGCCTTTATCGGGCTCAATGCCTTAACCTCCCACATTGGATAGGTATTGTTGTGATCACTGGACAGCCGGGCGGGTCCGGGCAGGTTTACATCACAACTCAATCCAACCTCGGGTTAAGCATGTTCGTATTGTCTAAATTTACTTTTCTCATTTAGGATAAATTCTATAAGTAAATTTTCCCTAATTTACTTATTCCATTATTACTCTTTTAATGTACATTGTCAACATTTATTATTATGGCCCATTTTCCCTATATATCATATTTATAGTTTTTGGTATGCAAATTATACCAAATTAAGTGTCACTAACCATGATTATTCTAAACATGACAATTTCTCACAATTATGACTAAATTCAAAATTTGTGCTAATATACTTATTATGCTAAATTAACTTTAATTGACCCAATTTTGATTTAACATCCTAATTTACAGTTTATGGCAAGACTAGAATTATTATTCTAGTTTACCGTTTACGCATAAAACTTAGCTTACTTGCCAATACTAAATTTAATATGTCAAATTACATATTCCATAATTCATGTCAAATTTTAAAATTTGCGTTCTAATAAACATGCCATAATACATGTTCTAAATTATGTCAATCATAATTATGTTCATGTTCCACATTATGCCAATTTCCAAGTTTACAACCATGTTTAAGTCAAATTTATGATTTGCCCAAATCGTATTCCCATCTTTCATGTAATCGTGATTTCTTCCTAGATTATAGATAAATCTAGATTCGTGGATAACAAGGGAATGAACCAAAATGCCATGAAAAGATAGACAAAATGACTGGCAGAAGATGATAATTCACTAATCACAGATCTAACAAATTACACTGAATAAATTGATTAAAGCATCGAAGGCCTATAGATCTGATAATATTATGACATAAAAAGGGTTGAACAAATAACATAGGTTCAAGTATATGGTTAGATCTAACTTAATAGATAAATTCCCATAATCAAGATCCAAGGATAATTAAGAATAAACTGAATAGATAATCAAGTTTAGATTCAATCTCACAGTCATAATCCTAGGCAATAATATCATGTTCATGAATCATAGGTAATTATCCACTATTGTCCTTGTCATAGTCATAGGCATTGGTTTATGCTCCTAGTCAAAGGTTTATGTTCATAGTCAAAGGCTTATGTTCATAGTCAAAGGCTTATGGTTTCGAAGGCTACAGTTCCATAGTCATAATCTTAAGCATTGGCAATTTAGTCACAATGTGTTCTAGGCCATAATCAAGATTCAGATCCAAAGTCATAAACAAGCACAGATTCAATGAAATGATAAGGCATATTTCTTATATTCTTTTAATTTCATGTCACAAATAGAAAAGGCGTTCAAATCTAAAAAGTAACCGACTTACATTGATTGGATCTAGAAAAGAATAGAAAGATAGCGTTGCTTGAAGCCGTTGAATCTCTACTTGAATCCTAACTTGTTTTGAATCTTCTCTTGAAAGACTTGAGCAGCATATCCTCGTCTTGATTTATATTTTATTTTAATCTATTTATTTAGATTTAGAGGAAGAAGAAGAAGCCATGTCCATCAAGAATTTGTGCAGCATAAGGTTAGAGAAGAATGGTGCAAAGAGAAGGAGACTAGGGGGCTGTTTATATAGGACTGCAAGTTAATTTGAGCCGTCGATGAAGCCAAGGTTAATCAAAGCCATCCGCTCTAAAGAGAAGCCAATTATGTTCACAATTACTTTCTTAATGTACATTTTTAACATTTATTATTAAATTTGTATGCACATTAGATACATCCCCCCTTTACACATTTATTATTAAATTTGTATGCACATTAGATACATCTCCCCTTTACACATTTATTATAAAATTTGTATGCACATTAGATACATCTCCCCTTTACACATTTATTATTAAATTTGTATGCACATTAGATACATCTCCCCTTTACACATTTATTATATTAAGCATTGGTTATTCTTAAATTAGTAACTTTAGTGTTAACAGAAATACGGGGTGTTACATACCCTAATCGATCGACTCCCTAATCTGCATAGATACTCTGTGCTGACGCCACCGTAGGATGTATCACATCCTAAAGTGGCAACCCCTCGCTGATATGCACAGCCTCATATCTATAGTTGTCACGGTCGTCTTATCCCCCTCTGCCCGGCTCATGCATGCACATGGCCCGGTCGGTTTGCGCCGTCCACACCGTCCTCTACGTTTGGATCTCTTACAATCAGTCCAGTAAGCGTGCTCCTTCTCCGACCTAGTACGGAGTACATGTTTTGATAAATACTCCGGGTTACTGGATGAAACGGGTCCCACACAATATGATACAAGCTCTCCCCTTTGTCTTGTATCCCCCACTAGGTTTTCCATTTGATTATGTATACTACTAGGTGTCTTTAATTACATATCTTTATTATTTCCATCGGTTATGTATACCGCTAGGTATCTTTAATTACATAACCTTATCGGGTTAAGTTTGTGGGCCTATATGTAAATATTACCCACCCCCTCCAGATTTTCTTAACCCATCCACTATCCAACCAATTTTACTTAATCCTAACTTTAGTTCGTAATCATACAATCCCTGTGGATTAGATTTGGTTAAATAGTCCAATTTATTACCATGTCTATTTATGGTTTATAAGGGGCTAGACCTCCCATATTAGGCCTACAACTTGTGGATGCTGGATATGTCGGTTGGGTCCGGGCAGACTTCTTCCACAAGTTGGGCCTAACCTCATCTCATATTTGCGCACTTAGACCTCTCACATTAGGTTCAACATTAGTGGTTGCTGGATATGCCGGTCGGGTCCGGGCAGACTCCCACCACTAATGCAACCTAACCTCATGCCATAAGTGCAATTACAATTTCTAGTTGTAATTATTCGACTTTTCATTCTTATCCAATTCTTACCTATGTCTTTATAGGTGATTATGTCCCCACTTCCCCATTTTGAATTATATGTACAATTCATATATACATTATTTAAATTATGCCAATTCTAATCTTTTCCCCCGTTCCCTAACTAACTCATTTGCATATATTTGGCGGCATCTAGGCTAGAAAGTAGTCTAGTCATAAACAATAAAAGGGAAAGGTGATGGGAAAAATGACAATAGTGATCATTCTAAAAGTGACATAAACATATATACTGGCATAGACAAGTAATAGGTATAATAAGGTGGACATAAAAACAGATCTAGTAAAAAGTGTAATGATAAAACAAGATCTAATATACTTAGGATGAACAGATCCAAATAAGAATTCATATGTACAATAATAACAGATCTCAATTAATCACAATATGATGATCTAGATCTAAACAAAGGTTCAGTTGTCCATATAATGATAATCCCAAATTAACCACAAATTTGACAAAGGTTCAGATCCACAAAGGTGACATGACAAACTAATCATACGCGAATTAGATCTATAAAAATAGATCTAGCAAAATAAAGTTTGAGATCCAAGAATAACATAGATTCATGATTCAAGACAGACCCAAATCACAATACTATCACATTTTACTTTTAATCTTTTAAAGCTAAAAGTAACCTAGAACTCACAGTGTTTGGATTAATAGAAAAGGTTGAAAAATAACTGAGGTTGGATCTACACTCGAATCTCTAAGTTTGATTTGCAAAGTTGATTGTTGTTGAAGAAAGGATCCATCCCAGTTCAAACACCGACATCATTTGTCCTCCATGATTTCCAACGAAGAAAACAGGAGAAATGGACACATATTTATAGCTGTCAGCCCCTCTGAAACCGACTGCCACGTCAGCCCTAGGGGTGTCAACACCCCTGTAGGAAGGTTGACCCATGAAGTCGACACCCCTGTAGGTGGTCGACCTCGGTGTCGACACCCCCTAGGGGGGTCGATCCCTAGAACGAGAAATTTGCCGCCTTCTGCCATTTTGATTTTTGAACGATTTTGGATAAGGTTCTGAATCACATCTGACCCATATGTATATATATAATTCTTACGTGTATACAAACTTAAAACCCTCATAACTTCTTCATACGATGTCCGTTTTATGCAAACCAGATGTCTATCTTGACCATAATTTCGAGGCATATGCAATGGCGCAATCCGTTTCCCTTAATTCCGATTATTAAATTAATTATTATTCAATTTATCCTCTTTAATGTTAATAAAATTACGGGGTTTCACATCCCCCCTACTTAAAGGATTTCGTCCCCGAAATCTCCAAGTTGAGAAGAACGCATATCCTACCATCCATCATCCATTTACTCATCCATCAATCACTGGCATCCATTGCCCATAAAGATTTCTAATGCTTATATGAATATATGCAAAGGTGTGTGTGTATGTCCCAATACTAATGGGAAGATCAGGCGGCCTACAGATTCAGTTGACCTCCTTAATGCAATGTAAGTTAGTGCCATGTTTCCAATATGATTGTAAATAATCCTATTATAACATGTGAGTTCTATATGTGTGCACACTCATTCGTCCAAATGCAACATCCATATGCTAATACATCCATTTCCATACATAAAAGAAAAGAAGATGCACATACATCCATATGCAGTATGAGAGTGATTGAGCCGATCTAGTGCATAATGTGTGTATATGCATCCACAGGCAGCCACTGGCAAACACTTGCATCCATCAAACATAACATGTCTTAAACACATGCTTACATCCATATGATTCCTATCTAAAGGTCGAAAATACTATGGATAGGATATATTCAAATGATAGAAACAAGCATAGATAAAATTTTGGAAAACGAGTTAAGAACATACCCTCGAAAAGAAAAGGGTACAAAGCTTGAATCTTGTCTTCGGTCTCCCAAGTCGCATCCTCTGGGTTATCTCCCCATCGAACCTTTATCAGCTTGTTCTCTTTATTGCGTTGCTTCTTAACCTTTGATCCAAGAATACGGGTAGGGATTCGTCTGACTGTCGCCTCCCGCTCTACTTCCACTTCTTCCAATATGCTTGGCTCAACAACTTCCGCGGTGTTATGCAAACACTTCCGCAGATGAGAAACGTAGAAAACATCATGAACACCAAATAAATTTTCTGGGAGCTTTACTCTGTAGGCCATTTAGCCAATCCTCTCGGTTTTGGGAAATGGTCCCACAAAACTAGGTGCCAACTTCTCTACCAATCCGAAGCAAACCATATTCCTCAGAGGTGACACTTTGATAAAAACTAAATCTTCCACTTCAAATTCGATGTTAGTCCTTCTCTTGTTTGCATAGGATTTCTGCTTATATTGGGCTGTCTTCATCCGCCGTCGAATAAGGTCAATCATCTCGGACGTTTCCCTAACCATATCTGGTCCAAGTAATAATATTTCTGCAGATTCCCACCAACAAGTTGGTGATCTACAGGGTCATCCATACAATTCTTTGAAGGGTGTCATGCCGATGCTAGCTTGATAACTATTGTTATAGACAAACTCTACTAAAGGAAGATGCTCTTCCTAAGTCCCTCCAAAGTCTAGGATACACAGCCTTAAAAGATCTTCAAGAATTCTGTTCACCCTCTCCGTTTGCCCATCGGTCTGAGGATGATAAGTGGTGCTCAAACACAACTGTGTACCTAATGCTTCTTGCAAGCTCTTCCAAAATTCACTGGTAAAGATGGGATCACAATCACTTACGATGCTGGAAGGTACCCCATGAAAACGAACTATCTCTCGGACATAGATTGCTGCCAGCCATGGTGTCGTCCTCTTACTCTTAACTGAAATAAAGTGAGCACTCTTAGTGAGTCTATCTACCACAACCTAGATACTAGTGTTGCTTTTCTTCGATCTAGGAAAACCATCTATGAAATCCATAGAGATGCTCTCACATTTCCACTGTGGAACCTCCAAATGAAGTAAACTACTGGGCTTTTTTTGCTCAGTTTTAACTTGCTAGCAAACTAAACATTGAGAAACAAATTCGGCCACATCTTTCTTCATCCCATCCCAAAAGAAAACGCTTTTCATGTATCTGTACATCTTATCACCGCATGGATGAATAATCATCTTAGAATGGTGGGCTTCTTCTGGGACTGCCTTTATCAAGCTTCCAGTTTGAGGAACACAAAGCCTTTCATCTCGTCGCAACCACCCCTTTTCATCTATGGTATATCGACTGAGGTGACTCGAAGTCTCCCCTTTCCGGAGCTTATCTATGATGTCTAAAAATCTGTGGGTCACCTTGTTGCGAAGCTCCTATCTGATCCATAAGAGTTGGTCGTATCCCCAATGATGCAAATAAGTCAGGTAAAATCTTGATGGAGGGTTTAAAATCAAAAGTTGAGATGAACTGTAAACTCTTCCTCTCCACAAATAGAGGACTTAAGGACATCCTCTGCCTACTTAGTGCATCAACCACCACATTACCCTTGCCAGGGGTATAAGCGATTTCAAAATCATAAGAAGCTAAGAACTCTATCCACCTTTGTTGCCTTAAATTAAGATCCTTCTGTAAGAACAGATACTTGAGCGATTTATGATCGGTGTATAACTCGAACTTCTTCCCAAGTAAATAATGATGCCACGTCTTTAGTGCAAATACTATGGCAGCTAGCTCTAGATCATGGGTGGGGTAGTTCTTCTCATGAACTCTCAACTATTTACCCTCATAACACACTACTTTCCCTTCTTGCATCAGAACCGCACCAAAGCCCTGTACCACATGCATCAGTGTAAACTATAAACACTTTGTTCCATCGGGCAAAGTCAAGACTGGGGTGTTGTCAGAGCCCTCTTCAAACGTTGGAAAGCAACATCATAATCTATATCCCATGAAAATGCCAAGTTCTTCTTTGTCAGCTTGGTGAGAGGGGTTGATATCTTTGCGAAGTCCTTAATAAACTTCCTATAATAACATACCAATCCAAGAAAGCTTCTCAACTCTGTTGCATTTTTCGGAATTTGCCAATCTTGCTCTGCAGCTACCTTTGTGGGATCTACAGCTACACATGCCCTTAGAATCTCACCTCCTTTCTCCAAAAATGGCATTTGGAGAACTTTGCCTTAAGCTGACGGTCACAGAGAGTTTTCAAAACTTCTCTCAAATGCGGGGCATGCTCTTCTTCGCACTTGGAGAAGATCAAAATGTCATCAACAAAGACTACGACAAATTTATTTAGGAACTCCTGAAACACCCTACTCATCAGATCAACAAAATAGGCGGGTGCATTCGTCAACCCAAAAGCATAACTAGCCATTCACAGAAACCATATGGAGTCCTAAAAGCAGTCTTGTCTATACTGTCCTCAGCCACCCTCAACTGATGAAACCCCATGGCCAAGTCTAACTGAGAAAATACCGAGGCCCCGATAAGCTGGTTAAACAAGCCGTTTATCCTCAGAAGTGGGTGCCTATTCTTCTTTGTGAGTTTGTTAAATTCTTTATAGTCTACACACAAACGAAGCGAACCATCCGCCTTAGTTGCGAATACAACTGGAGCACCCTATTCAGATATGCTTCCCTGATGAATCCTTTCTCAAGTAGTTCCCCTACTTGCTTACTCAGTTCCCTCCTTTCCCTTGGATCCATATGGCGCACTGGTAATGCAACTGGCTTTGCATTGTCCACCATATATATACGAAAATCGATCTCGCGCCTCGGAGGTAAACCCCGTACCTCATCAAAAACATCAGAATAATCTCGAACTACTGGAACAGATTGCAGATCATCGATAGATGCATCAAGAGACTCTAGGAAACTAAGCATAGCAGACCCTTGGGGGTCACAAGAAATCTCGAGGGTCCTCCCATGACAAATCAGAAGCCTAACGACCCTCCTCTCGCAATCCAGAATGGCACCATACATGGTAAGCCAATCCGTTCCTAGAATCCACCCATAGCCCATAAACCCGATCACATATGCATCGCATTCAGACTCGATGCCTAATACAGATATTTTTAAACCTTGACAAATCATAGATAAATGAGTCGAACCACCAATGGGGTTTGAAACAACTACGGGATCCACTACCATACTAGTAATTAAGTGCAGAGATTCAACCACAAAACTAGATATAAATGAACGTAAAGCGCCAGAATCAAAAAGTTTTCTAATAGGATGGTTTGAAAGAGAAATTAAACCTTCCGCATAATTTTTTTGCCTCTCTCAGGAACACTGATCGCGAGAGCATGCACCTGCCTTCTCGAAGTTCCTACCCTTTGACCTTGTCCCTGTGATCCCTGTTTCTTCGGCACTCTCTAGCAAAGTGTCCAACTTCTCCACAATTAAAGCAAGTGTTCTTCCTTCTTTTACAGTCTTTGATCAAGTGACCCTCTTTCCCATAACCGTGACACTTCCTTTTTTCCTTACCCTTGTCATTCTTTCCTCCTTTCTTCTGTTGTTGATGTTGTTGTCCTTTCTTGGGCCATATCTTCTTGTTTTGCGTTGTTTCCTCAGCTTTAACCTCCTTCTTTTCCCCTTTCTCTTCCTCATACATCAAGGTCATATCAACAAGTCTTTCAAAGGTGGCTCCCATTGGGATGTGGGACATAGGTAACCCATGAAGGGGTTCATTTAGCCCTTTAGCAAACCGCAAAGCCTTCTTATGCTGAGTGTCTACCAGTTCCAGTCTAAATCTTGCCAGTTGGTTAAATTTGTTCACATACACTTTAACCGTCAAATTCCCTTGTTTGAGTGCTAAGAACCTCTCCATCTTCATGCTCTTCTCATCTTGGGAAATGAATTTCATCTCAAACCTCTGTCTAAAGTCATCCCAAGTTTCCACCGGCCGGCCTGCTTGGGTTACCTCCTACCAAAATGAAGCTTCATCCTTCAATAGCCAAGCAGCTAACTGAATCTTTCTTCGATCCTCTACTTCAAAGACTACAAACAAGTCCTCGGTCTCCTTGAGCCAGTTCCTAGCTTCCACAAACGTCTCGGTTCCATGAAACGGCTTCTCTCCCATAGCACGAAAAACTTTGCAGATCTTTGTGAAGTTATCTGCACGTGGAGGAGGAGGAACAACATGCGCAGCTAGGGGAGGAACGTTTCCTTAGCCTTTTGTAGGCACCATGGCCTCCAGATACCAATGGAACCATCCTGGTATCGTAACGGCCTCTGGAATGTTGGGTTCCCAAGATATGTTGAAAAAGAAAACGAAAGAGATTCAGACAAGGATCAAAAGATATTACTTATGGATTTTTGGGGAATGTTTTTCAAAACATACTTTTCTTTTTGAAAATGCTTTCTTTTAAAACCTTTTTTGAAAATAGCTATCAAAAACTTTTTTCTAATCTTTCAACCTTCAGCTCTGATACCAAGTGTGACACCCATGTCCGTTAATGTCACTCACGAAGAGAATGCATTAAGTTTCGTGGAGCAATATAGTAAACAAAATGGAAATATTACAAAACAGACAATATAATAACATCGGAATAAATTTTTTATTTATCATAAGATACCATGGTCCAAAAACATCACATGTCTGAAATACAAAACCCCATTACAACATAAAAACTACTGTCTTGTACTTCAAAAATATCAGAGTACATAAAAGAAATAAAATTCCCCAAAAACAAAATATAGCCATAGCAACAAGGATAGGAACTTGAGCCATATGTATCAGCAGCTCCAGCAAAAGTAAGCAGAATCACGGTCAAGCCTGAGTGTTTCTTCCCGGAGAACCTGGGAGAGGGGAACAGAAGAAAGAAGGAGAAACAAAAAGGGTCAGACATAAAGTCTGGTGAGTCCAGTTACTTTAGCAAGTAAATAAAAGTAGCATGGCAGACATATAAAGTGGATAAGAAAGATTACTACGTAAAAGACAGGTGTGACAAGGTAGACAGGATAAGGTGTATACGCTTCCCTAATGATTACTCTGCACTATTACTAGTATATCCAGAATGAGATGATCCCTTCCACTATAAGCTGGTAACTTAGGCATACATCCAAGTGTACCCTAACTACTACCCTAATCGATCGTCTCCCTAATCCGCGTAGATACTCTGTGTCGGCACCACCATAGGATGTATCACGTCCTAAAGTGGCAACCCCTCACTGATATGCACAGCCCCATGTCTATAAGTGTCACGGTCGTATTATCCCCCACTGCCCGGCTCATGCACGCACATGGCTCGGTCGGTTTGCACCACCCACACCATCCTACATGTTTGGATCTCTTATAATCAGTCCAGTAAGCGTGCCCCTTCTCTGACCTAGTACGAAGTACATGTTTTGATACCTACTCCAGGTTACTGGATGAAATGGGTCCCACACAATATGATACAAGCTCTCCCCTTTGTTTTGTATCGCCCACTAGGTTTTCCATTTGATTATGTATACCACTAGGTGTCTTTAATTACATATCTTTACTATTTCCATCGGTTATGTATACCACTAGGTGTCTTTAATTACATAACCTTATCGGGTTAAGTTTGTATGCCTATATGTAAATATTACCCACCCCCTCCAGATTTGCTTAACCCATTCACTGTCCAACCAATTTTACATAACCCTAACTTTAGTTCATAATCGTACAATCCCTATGGATTAGATTTAGTTAAGTAGTTCAATTTATTACCATGTCCATTTATGGTTTATAATGGGCTAGATCTCCCACATTAGGCCTACAACTTGTGGATGCTAGATATGCCAGTCGGGTCCGGGCAGACTTCTTCCATAAGTTGGGCCTAACCTTGTGTCATAGCCCGTCTAGTATTTGCGCACTTAGACCTCTCACGTTAGGTTCAACATTAGTGGTTGTTGGATATACCGGTCGGGTTCGGGCAGACTCCCACCACTAATTCAACCTAACCTCGTGACATAAGTGCAATTACAATTCTAATTGCAATTATTCGACTTTTCATTCTTATTCAATTCTTACCTATGTCTTTATAGGTGATTATGCCCCCACTTCCCCATTTTGAATTATTTGTCCAATTCATATAAACATTATTTAAATTATGCCAATTCTAATCTTTTTCCCCTGTTCCCTAACAAACGCATTCGCATATATTTGGCGGCATCTAGGCTAGAAAGTAGCCTAGTCCTGAACAATAAAAGGGAATGGTGATGGGAAAAATGATAATAGTGATCATTCTAAAAGTGACATAAACATATATACTAGCGTAGACAAGTAATAGGCATAATAAGCTGGACATAAAAACAGATCTAGTAAAAAGGGTAATGGTAAAACTAGATCCAATATACTTAGGATGAATAGATCCAAATAAGAATTCATATGTCCAATAATAACAAATCTCAGTTAATCACAATATGATGATTTAGATCTAAACAAAGGTTCAATTGTCTATATAATGATAATCCCAAATTAACCTGTAACAACCCGAAAATCTGGGCCAGTTTAAAATTTTTATTTTGGCAATTTTAGCGAATTTTGATTATTTAAAATAGATTATTTTAAATAATATCGACGAGAAAAATGTTTAGAATTGAATTCGACGTATATATTTATATACGTCGTCGTTAGAATATAAATAATTATATATAATTATAAATAGAATTGAAAATGGCGCGGTAGTTCGATAATTCGATTTCAAACTTCAATTGAATGTACCGGGTGCAAAACAATCCGGATTTTAGTGAAACCAAAAACATTAGGATCTAATTGATAATATCTTTCCAACGAATCCAACAAATCAAAATTTCATAGCGGGAATCAAAAGATATGTCCAGTTGAAAATTCTGAATAGTCGCTATGGAATTCAGGCCCTTAAAAATGGACATTTTACAAACGACCTCGGATTTCGACGAAACCACATTTGTTGGATCCGCAGTGTTAAGTTATTGCTAGATTCCAAATTTCATAATTTTTCGAATCAATATGTGAGCGTGGCAAAGGAAAACGTGTTTGACCAGTTTCAGTTGATTTTAATCGACTGGAAAATGGCCATTTTTCCAACGGTCTCAGAATTCGACGAAACTAGTTTTGTTAGGACCGTATCGTCAATACGAAGCTAGAAAATATTTTTCTGGAATTTTCAAAGTTAGTATGTGACCCCGGTAAATTCAAATGGGCGTTCAAAATCAATATATAGAGTTATATGTTGATTTTGACGAAAACTGATCGAAACGATCAAATCAGCTTGTGATACATATCCCATTGTGTTCGGAATGGGGGTAAAACGCTATGGACGACAGGCGGTGGGCCTCGTTTAGAGATCGTAAGTAAAAGTCAACTTTTTTGCAAAATAAAATAATTAAGTAATATAAAAATAAAATTTCTTTTCCCTCTTCCCCTTAATCCCGTTCTGGCCCCCCCTATATTCTTCAACCCAAATCGACAGAAAGAAAATAAAAAAAAAAGGAAAATCGCTCCCCGTCGCCCCTTCCTCCGCTCGTCCGCCGCCACCCAGGCATAGCGCCACCGCCCCCTCCCTCACCCCCTCCTCTTGCCGTACTTCCTCCCTCCTTCGCCCCCTTTCCCCGTTCGAACTTCCAGCCTAAACCCCCGACGCCCAGCACGAAGCCACCTGTCCCCGTCGACCCCACTGCCTCGCCCCCTGACCGCCAGTGCCAACAGCCGCCTCCATCTTCTCCCTCCTCCACCTCGAAACCCCAAACGCCCACACGCCCAGACCCTCCGTCCCCCTCCTTGCTCGATTCAAACTGCAAAGCCCAGTCGAACCCAAACCGAAGCACCCCAAGGATCGACGCCGGAGAAGCAACGACAGTCGCTGCCTGCTGGAGGACCTCGCCTCCACCGCGGACGTGAGCCACCCCTCTGGAAAAGACAGTGAGTGTTTATTATTCAATTTTAATTTTCAGTTTTAAAATAAAGTAGCATTTTAAAATCTAATTACTCATATATAGGAAAAATATAATTTTTATTATATAGAAAGGTTAAAAATATAATTTTTATAAAGTAGAAATATTAAAAATATGATCTTTATATTTTTAGAAGAATAAAAATTTGATTTTATATAATGTAGAGTAATAAAGATGTGATCTTTTTAGTAGTAGCACTGTAAGGATATAATTTTTATAATATAGAAAGTATAAAAATATGATTTTTATATTATATAGACAGTAAAAATATCATCTTTATATATGAAGCCGTGATATAAAAATACGATCTTTATATATAAAAATATGATTTTTATATAGAGAATAGCGTGATAAAAATATAATCTTTATTATACGAACACAGTTGTAAAAATAGAATTTTTATCTATATTGTACCGGTGTAAAAATAGAATTTTTATCTATATAGTAGCGTAGTAAAAATTCGATTTTTAAATATATGAAGTGGTAGTAAAAATTCGATTTTTAAATATAGAATTTGATATTGAATAACAAGGAAAAAAATACGATTTTTATACATTGAATAACAAGGAAAAAATTCGATTTTTATATATTGAATAACAAAGTAAAAATTCGATTTTTACATAGGTAGTGGTTACAGCAACGAAGATGAAAAAAAAGGCGAGAAAGATGAAGATTTCTATCAAAAAAGAGTCAAGATGATTGGATAGCTTTCTGTGAGAATTTCTCACCTTTCAATTTCATTTTCTAGTTATATATATATATATATACTAGGATGCAGACGGTGTTTAGTAGCACCCGACACCCGTCATCCACAGACCATGGATGGCTTGTTTGTTAAATTGTTTGGTTGTGTAGTTGGTTAGATTATTTGGTTGGAACTGAACTGTTTGGTGAAATGAAATTGATTTGATTGATGTGTGAATGGCGTGGGCCTTCACTAGACCGGGGATAAGGCTAGGCCTCGTCCCGTTTCTAGTATCGTGCCGTTATGCCGCCGAAATTTTCTAAAATAAGTTAGAAAATAAAAATATCATTTTATTTAAAGAAAGAACTGAATAAAAAAATTCATATGTTAAGATAAAATGTTTTATCGTTAAAAATATAATTTTTAACGTGAATATGAATATGGTGAATGTGAATAAATAAATATTCATTTACAAACCGGACGGTTTGTTTATGTACACCTATTTGAAGGACATTGATTGGGTCGATAAATTTTACACATCGCCCAACTGCACAAATAAAATCTGTGTTTGATTGTTTAAAACCCCACACGGGTGTTGGGATGAAATTTGAAGTTCACTCATCCTGATTGATTAAATATGTCGATCGATTGATTGACAGGCTGTTATAAGCGTTAGATACCTATATTTGATGCTTATACAGTGTAGTGCACTTTGGTTGATGGTTGATTATTTTTCAATGCTTTTATATACATGTGTTGTATGAAAATCCATATAATTAACATTATATGGTGATTGATTAGGCCTCATTCCAATTTAGAAAATAAAGAATATTATAATATAAAGGTTCATGTGTTGACTGTACTCATCCGTTGAGATAAGTCATGTGTTGAACGAAATATTTTAATAATAAAATTTGCATCTTTATCAATATGAAATAAAGGTTCATGTGTTGACTGTACTCACCCGTTGAGATTAGTCATGTGTTGAACGAAATATTTTAATAATAAAATTTGCATCTTTATCAATATAAAATAAAGGTTCATGTGTTGACAGTACTCACCCGTTGAGATTAGTCATGTGTTGAACGAATTATATTTGAAATAGAAATATTTGAAATAGAATATTTGAAAATAGGAATATATGAAGCCGTGTTGATTAGATTGACGCCATTTTGACGTGAACGATATTTATATCGATTTTATTCATTCTATAATGAATATCGAAAATGATTTCAAAAATCTGATATATCGAAATGAATAGAAATGATTTCGAATTGAAAATGAATAGAAATGAATTCGAATTGAAATTGAATTGAAATTTGATATTGAATAGAAATGATTTCAAATTGAAAATGAATAGAATTGAATTCGAATTGAAAATGAATAGAATTGAATTCGAATTGAAAATGAATATAATTGAATTCGAATTGAAAATGAATAGAATTGAATTCGAATTGAAAATGAATAGAATTGAATTCGAATTGAAAATGAATAGAATTGAATTCGAATTGAAAATGAATAGAAATGATTTCGAATTGAAAATGAATAGAAATGAATTCGAATTGAAATTGAATTAAATTGAAAACGAATTCAAATTGAATTGAAAGCGAATTGAAATGAATTCAAATTGAATTGAAATTTGAATTGAATAGAAATGAATTTTAAAACGAATTTATAAAGAAGAATTCAATTTTGATTTGAATTGAAATGGAAGTTGAAATTGCTTTTGAAACGAATTTAAAACTATTTATATAATTCGTTTTAAATAGAAATCGACGAAATATATATTATATATATTATATATATAATATAATGGCCTGAATAGAACGCGCCGCGCCGCGGCAGTTCGTGAATTTCGACCATTTATTTCAAACGGACATTACGGGAGATCCGACCGTCGGATTCTCCTAAAACCGGAACCGTTGGGTTCGTATCGAAAAGAGCTTTCTAACGAATATTAGAAATTAGAAATCTAACGGTTGGATTTGGAATTATGTCCAAATCAAATTGGAAAAAGGTCGCTGTAAGTGCAGTTAGATGGCCGTTGATGGAAATCGACTGTACGGACCTTGATAAAATTATTAAAAATAGTAATAATTTGTGTAAAATCATAAGAAATGATTTAGAAAGAATTGGGATGAAAAACTCCATATGTGAAAAGATAAAAATAGATTTTTATCGAAATGAACTAGTTTTTGAACTAGAATTATAATTCTATTTATTTTCAAATAAATAAATTGAATTTGAAATGGTTTTGAAAATAACCAAAATTTCCAATGATTGCATTGGAGTGGATTTGAATCGAAATTGTCTTCGTAGTATTTCGATGTTGGAATTCGTGATTATACAGATGTTGTTATGGAAATTTGAAAGATATATATTTATATCGTTATTTCCAATACGACATTTGTTAATCGTAGAATTTGATATTGAACATAAGCCGATATATTTTCTATTCAGGGCCTTGTATTGAATATCAAATGTGATTTGGGTTTGTCGTGAATGGTGTCTTCACTAACACTGTTCTTGAACCCAGTTGAGAAAAGATTAAATCTTTTTATTTAGATTCAATGAAGTGTACCAATTAAATGATATTTAATTAGAATTAAATTGATATTGATTTTTGGGTTTATCGTGGACAGTGTTTTAAATAACACTCGTTCTTTAACCCGATAATTAATGGAATGTGACTTTGGGTTTATCGTGAACCGTGTTTTAAATGACACTGATTCTTTAACTCAGTCACAGATTAAAACTAAGTGGAGTTTTAATGAATCTTTAATTAGATTGAAATAATCGAGAATGGAGTATCACCAGTTTGGCTCCAGGTGATAGTTAAATCTTTAATTAGATTTGAACGTGAAATGGTAATTGAATTTACCGATAACACCGTGGTGTTAGATATGAAGTATTACCAGTTTTACTTCATGGGATGAATAGGTTGGGGTTGGGAAATTAAAACAAATGATTACTTCGGTAAGGTTCGTTAACCCCGACTAGTTGAATCGAAATTCAAAAGAAGATTTGAGAATAAATTTTAATGATTTATCTTGGATAAAATTAATGGGAACCTTTCCCTATGAATGTGAAATTTAGAAACTAACTGTCGGTTAGCTAAGCAGAATGGTTTTCTGGATATTGATCTGATGTTGGTTTCGGCCTTCGGGGTTAATATTTGGGGAATTATTCTCTTGATTAATTTACAGTTAGTGACTGATGAATTGGAATGAGGCGTATGTTGTGTTTGTGTAACACTTATTTAAAATATACGCGAGTTATTCGGAAAGACCGGGTTTATCCCATTCTGAATAACTGATACGACGATAAGTCGAAGATGAAGACGGTGGTCGAAGACCAGAAGTCTTCACGTTGTTTGGGTGATTACTGATTATCTTGATTGGGCTGTACACCCAAGAAGATGGAAACAGTTGGTGATCGTCCAGACGTACTTGGAGATCGATGGATATGCGGGGTACTAGGTGCCTCCGGTTTCGTTCAGACCCAGAACGGACTTATAAATGGACTGTGTGTCCGACATTGGATTTTAGTCCGTGTGATTGATCTCTATTAAATATATATCTGTTTGGCGGCGGAGAATTTATTCTCTTGCTTAACGCCCTTCTCTGAGACGTACGAGCTCAGGGGTTATATATTGATGGATATCAATCGCATGGAGTGAATTACTTGTGTGGCATGCCTAAGTGGCAAATGATCAAGGCTTCTGTTGAAAAGCAAAGTCTTGTGGTTGATGATCGAAGCACGGCCTTTGTGGCGTAGCTTTGTGTAACGTTTACTTCGCGAGTTTCACACCCGGTATGAACCAAAAACGGGAGACGGACCTCAGGGAGGGCATGCGTTTCTTTCTAGTTAGGAGTGGCGTCATTGCTTGAACTGGCTGACGAGTTTGACTCATGTGGATGTTGCTTATTATTACTTGCTGAAAAGCGAGGCGCCTCGTGATATCGGTTTCGGCCGATGCTTCTGGTCGGCTGACGGGCCAGGCTTACGCCCCAAAGGGCGGGGAAACGCAGTGTTCAGGAATTTTAATCCACATCGGTGGACCGGCCCTGTCGCTCCAAGGGTCACTCGAGCTCTGATCCTGTGGCTCGGGCTAGAGAGTCACAAATCGGTAGAGGATCTTGCCCCTAGCCTCGGTTCATACCATAAATGATAACCCAACTTCCAATACGACATTGCGGTTTTGATTGTAAACCTATATATGGCGACATAGTGGCATGGGACGCTCATGTCGCCTATGATTTATATTTATGATTGAAATTGTTTTAAACACTGTACACTTATTATAGTATCAAATGATTTGTTTTAAACGTATCAAGCATTCTTTGGCTGTTATAAGGGAAAACCCTATCCCCCGGCTTGCGTTGCATTGTGTGATAGGACCTGGGTCTTATAACAGCTTCATTTTTCTTTATTTAGCATTGCGCTGTTGTTTTATGCACTGGTATTCTTGGGAGGAAACCCGTTCCGTGTTATACGGCGTGGTCCCTTGATTTACCTATCTTTAAAATAAAGATTAATAATTGTTTTAGTTCTCACACCAGTCACATGACTGACCTGGAGTTTATTATTTTAACCTAAACTCTGGGTGCCCTTATTTTGACACGGGCAGCTAGTTGTTTTGGTTTTGCAGATTTATATTCACAGGATCCTGGTTTGCAGCTGGAACGATATCCGGAAAGCTTTGTATCCGTATATCTCCTTCTAGTTGTGTATTGTATTATTTTCCGCTGCGATGTATTTAAATGTAATTTAAATCTCTGATATTTCTGTGTAATATTTATTTGTTTATACTCTGTATATTCTTGTAATCTGATGCATTGTTGTAATATACAATGAAATGTTCTTCCGTCTGCGTTTTTCTGTGGCTTGTTCTCGAACTATCCGCTCTTTCCTTTACAGGGAAGTTACGGGTTTTTACAGTTGGTATCAGAGCTTTGGTTTACAAAGCTCAGAGAACAAGACACATTAGAACCATACGAAAGAATTCATCAGATATTGGATTTGTAATATCCAATGAGAATGACTCGTTAGAAATGGGATCAGTAGTATCCTAGAACGAGTGTGAAGAGTGTATTTTTAAAGTGAAAACAAAATTTTGTTTTGAAGATTTAAATCAATTATTCGTATTTGATTATCTATTTATATTGAGTTGGACAGTCCAGTATATAAAGATTTTGCATATACGTCTGATCCACGTGTATTTGAAATTTTAATATACTGGATAGATATAGAATTGCACTGTAGTCGTTCGGGGATAATTCTGATGATAGCGATCGCATCATTAGTATTTATGTTCGAGTGACGAAGGTGGGACGTCTATATATTTCCTATTGACTGGTGTGAGAACCAAAATTAGATAGGGCTTATTGTTGTGATTTGGCATCAAAAATCTGATTTTTAGAATATGTATCAAAGTTACGAATAGGGGTGTAAATCGGTCGGACCGGACCGGACGGAGATGTGTTCAGTTTCTGTCCTAAAAAAAATCGGACAGAACACGGACCGGACCAAAAAGTTTCTCGGACAAATTTCGTTGTCCTAATTCGTGTCCTAAATAAAATCGGTCGGACACGGACATGTTCGGACCGATCGGACTCGGTCGGACATGGCTATTTATATCACATTTTGTACATTTTACTAGATTTTCTCTCAACTATATGTTGAATTACAAGTAATTCGGACGAATTCGGATGAGCTCGGACCGGACATGAGTTTTTTCTCGTACAAATTTTGTTGTCCTAACTCGTGTCCTAAATGAAAATCGGACGGACTCGGACGGACGTATTTCGGTCACGGACACGAACGGACGTCGGACATTCGAACAAAATTTACAGCCCTAGTTACGAATT
This sequence comes from Allium sativum, assembly GCA_030737875.1. Classification (NCBI taxonomy): domain Eukaryota; kingdom Viridiplantae; phylum Streptophyta; class Magnoliopsida; order Asparagales; family Amaryllidaceae; genus Allium; species Allium sativum. The sequence goes on from CM060919.1 coordinate 591,506,380, forward strand.
TGAAACGTTAATTCACTAATTGATTGATGGTTGTGTTGTTTGTTTATTTGTTTGATAATTTTGAACCGTTTAGTCAAATTTTACCAAATAATGAGTTTTATTGAAAATTTATCGCATTTGCTTGCATATACATATACTTACATTGAACAGGTCATAGCAAGGAGGCTAGAGCAGAGAATAAAATTTGTTTGCCCGACAAATAGGTACATGTTTACTACATAATTTACTGTTTTGTTTGGGTGATGATGATTTTATGAGCCTATGGGCTAGCCGCTTGGCTAGCCGCTTGGCTTTTTCTTTTTCTTTTTGAGATTAGAAGGAACGGGGAAGCTATTTGAAATTCCCCGATGCTCCCGGTGCAGGGGAGGTTATGGCGAAATTTTTCGAAAATTTAGGGTGTTAGCCAAATTTTTGAAATTTTTGGAAATTCTCGGAAACTGAAAAGTTGGAGAATGGAAGCCAGGTCGAACATAGAGTTGATTAATCAAACCACTTTCGACTTTGTTCCTTTTCGGGGACGAAAAGTTTTAAGTGGGGGAGATTGTAACAACCCGAAAATCTGGGCCAGTTTAAAATTTTTATTTTGGCAATTTTAGCGAATTTTGATTATTTAAAATAGATTATTTTAAATAATATCGACGAGAAAAATGTTTAGAATTGAATTCGACGTATATATTTATATACGTCGTCGTTAGAATATAAATAATTATAAATAGAATTGAAAATGGCGCGGTAGTTCGATAATTCGATTTCAAACTTCAATTGAATGTACCGGGTGCAAAACAATCCGGATTTTAGTGAAACCAAAAACATTAGGATCTAATTGATAATATCTTTCTAACGAATCCAACAAATCAAAATTTCATAGCGGGAATCAAAAGATATGTCCAGTTGAAAATTCTGAATAGTCGCTATGGAATTTAGGCCCTTAAAAATGGACATTTTGCAAACGACCTCGGATTTCGACGAAACCACTTTTGTTGGATCCGCAGTGTCAAGTTATTGCTAGATTCCAAATTTCATAATTTTTCGAATCAATATGTGAGCGTGGCAAAGGAAAACGTGTTTGACCAGTTTCAGTTGATTTTAATCGACTGGAAAATGGCCATTTTTCCAACGGTCTCAGAATTCGACGAAACTAGTTTTGTTAGGACCGTATCGTCAATACGAAGTTAGAAAATATTTTTTTGGAATTTTTAAAGTTAGTATGTGACCCCGGTAAATTCAAATGCGCTTTCAAAATCAATATATAGAGTTATATGTTGATTTTGACGAAAACTGATCGAAACGATCAAATCATCTTGTGATACATATCCCATTGTGTTCGAAATGGGGGTAAAACGCTATGGACGACAGGCGGTGGGCCTCGTTTAGAGGTCGTAAGTAAAAGTCAACTTTTTTGCAAAATAAAATAATTAAATAATAAAAAAATAAAATTTCTTTTCCCTCTTCCCCTTAATCCCGTTCTGGCCCCCCCTATATTCTTCAACCCAAATCGACAGAAAGAAAATCAAAAAAAAAAGGAAAAGGAAAATCGCTCCCCGTCGCCCCTTCCTCCGCTCGTCCGCCGCCACCCAGGCATAGCGCCACCGCGCCCCCTCCCTCACCCCCTCCTCTTGCCGTACTTCCTCCCTCCTTCGCCCCCTTTCCCCGTTCGAACTTCCAGCCTAAACCCCCGACGCCCAGCACGAAGCCACCTGTCCCCGTCGACCCCACTGCCTCGCCCCCTGACCGCCAGTGCCAACAGCCGCCTCCATCTTCTCCCTCCTCCACCTCGAAACCCCAAACGCCCACACGCCCAGACCCTCCGTCCCCCTCCTTGCTCGATTCAAACTGCGAAGCCCAGTCGAACCCAAACTGAAGCACCCCAAGGATCGACGCCGGAGAAGCAACGACAGTCGCTGCCTGCTGGAGGACCTCGCCTCCACCGCGGACGTGAGCCACCTCTCTGGAAAAGACAGTGAGTGTTTATTATTCAATTTTAATTTTCAGTTTTAAAATAAAGTAGCATTTTAAAATCTAATTACTCATATATAGGAAAAATATAATTTTTATTATATAGAAAGGTTAAAAATATAATTTTTATAAAGTAGAAATATTAAAAATATGATCTTTATATTTTTAGAAGAATAAAAATTTGATTTTATATAATGTAGAGTAATAAAGATGTGATCTTTATAGTAGTAGCACTGTAAGGATATGATTTTTATAATATAGAAAGTATAAAAATATGATTTTTATATTATATAGACAGTAAAAATATCATCTTTATATATGAAGCCGTGATATAAAAATACGATCTTTATATATAAAAATATGATTTTTATATAGAGAATAGCGTGATAAAAATATAATCTTTATTATACGAACACTGTTGTAAAAATAGAATTTTTATCTATATTGTACCGGTGTAAAAATAGAATTTTTATCTATATAGTAGCGTAGTAAAAATTCGATTTTTAAATATATGAAGTGGTAGTAAAAATTCGATTTTTAAATATAGAATTTGATATTGAATAACAAGGAAAAAAATGCGATTTTTATATTGAATAACAAGGAAAAAATTCGATTTTTATATATTGAATAACAAAGTAAAAATTCGATTTTTACATAGGTAGTGGTTACAGCAACGAAGATGAAAAAAAAGACGAGAAAGATGAAGATTTCTATCAAAGAAGAGTCAAGATGTTTGGATAGCTTTCTGTGAGAATTTCTCACCTTTCAATTTCATTTTCTAGTTATATATATATACTAGGATGCAGACGGTGTTTAGTAGCACCCGACACCCGTCATCCACAGACCATGGATGGCTTGTTTGTTAAATTGTTTGGTTGTGTAGTTGGTTAGATTATTTGGTTGGAACTGAACTGTTTGGTGAAATGAAATTGATTTGATTGATGTGTGAATGGCGTGGGCCTTCACTAGACCGGGGATAAGGCTAGGCCTCGTCCCGTTTCTAGTATCGTGCCGTTATGCCGCCGAAATTTTCTAAAATAAGTTAGAAAATAAAAATATCATTTTATTTAAAGAAAGAACTGAATAAAAAAATTCATATGTTAAGATAAAATATTTTATCGTTAAAAATATAATTTTTAACGTGAATATGAATATGGTGAATGTGAATAAATAAATATTCATTTACAAACCGGACGGTTTGTTTATGTACACCTATTTGAAGGACATTGATTGGGTCGATAAATTTTACACATCGCCCAACTGCACAAATAAAATCTGTGTTTGATTGTTTGAAACCCCACACGGGTGTTGGGATGAAATTTGAAGTTCACTCATCCTGATTGATTAAATATGTCGATCGATTGATTGACAGGCTGTTATAAGCGTTAGATACCTATATTTGATGCTTATACAGTGTAGTGCACTTTGGTTGATGGTTGATTATTTTTCAATGCTTTTATATACATGTGTTGTATGAAAATCCATATAATTAACATTATATGGTGATTGATTGGGCCTCATTCCAATTTAGAAAATAAAGAATATTATAATATAAAGGTTCATGTGTTGACTGTACTCATCCGTTGAGATAAGTCATGTGTTGAACGAAATATTTTAATAATAAAATTTGCATCTTTATCAATATGAAATAAAGGTTCATGTGTTGACTGTACTCACCCGTTGAGATTAGTCATGTGTTGAACGAAATATTTTAATAATAAAATTTGCTTCTTTATCAATATAAAATAAAGGTTCATGTGTTGACAGTACTCACCCGTTGAGATTAGTCATGTGTTGAACGAATTATATTTGAAATAGAAATATTTGAAATAGAATATTTGAAAATAGGAATATATGAAGCCGTGTTGATTAGATTGACGCCATTTTGACGTGAACGATATTTATATCGATTTTATTCATTCTATAATGAATATCGAAAATGATTTCAAAAATCGGATATATCGAAATGAATAGAAATGATTTCGAATTGAAAATGAACAGAAATGAATTCGAATTGAAATTTGATATTGAATAGAAATGATTTCGAATTGAAAATGAATAGAATTGAATTCGAATTGAAAATGAATAGAATTGAATTCGAATTGAAAATGAATAGAATTGAATTCGAATTGAAAATGAATAGAAATGATTTCGAATTGAAAATGAATAGAAATGAATTCGAATTGAAATTGAATTAAATTGAAAACGAATTCAAATTGAATTGAAAGCGAATTGAAATGAATTCAAATTGAATTGAAATTTGAATTGAATAGAAATGAATTTTAAAACGAATTTATAAAGAAGAATTCAATTTTGATTTGAATTGAAATGGAAGTTGAAATTGCTTTTGAAACGAATTTAAAACTATTTATATAATTCGTTTTAAATAGAAATCGACGAAATATATATTATATATATATAATATAATGGCCTGAATAGAACGCGCCGCGGCAGTTCGTGAATTTCGACCATTTATTTCAAACGGACATTACGGGAGATCCGACCGTCGGATTCTCCTAAAACCGGAACCGTTGGGTTCGTATCGAAAAGAGCTTTCTAACGAATATTAGAAATTAGAAATCTAACGGTTGGATTTGGAATTATGTCCAAATCAAATTGGAAAAAGGTCGTTGTAAGTGCAGTTCGATGGCCGTTGATGGAAATCGACTGTACGGACCTTGATAAAATTATTAAAAATAGTAATAATTTGTGTAAAATCATAAGAAATGATTTAGAAAGAATTGGGATGAAAAACTCCATATGTGAAAAGATAAAAATAGATTTTTATCGAAATGAACTAGTTTTTGAACTAGAATTATAATTCTATTAATTTTCAAATAAATAAATTGAATTTGAAATGGTTTTGAAAATAACCAAAATTTCCAATGATTGCATTGGAGTGGATTTGAATCGAAATTGTCTTCGGAGTATTTCGATGTTGGAATTCGTGTTTATACAGATGTTGTTATGGAAATTTGAAAGATATATATTTATATCGTTATTTCCAATACGACATTTGTTAATCGTAGAATTTGATATTGAATATAAGCTGATATATTTTCTATTCAGGGCCTTGTATTGAATATCAAATGTGATTTGGGTTTGTCGTGAATGGTGTCTTCACTAACACTGTTCTTGAACCCAGTTGAGAAAAGATTAAATCTTTTTATTTAGATTCAATGAAGTGTACCAATTAAATGATATTTAATTGGAATTAAATTGATATTGATTTTTGGGTTTATCGTGGACAGTGTTTTAAATAACACTCGTTCTTTAACCCGATAATTAATGGAATGTGACTTTGGGTTTATCGTGAACCATGTTTTAAATGACACTGATTCTTTAACCCAGTCACAGATTAAAACTAAGTGGAGTTTTAATGAATCTTTAATTAGATTGAAATAATCGAGAATGGAGTATCACCAGTTTGGCTCCAGGCGATAGTTAAATCTTTAATTAGATTTGAACGTGAAATGGTAATTGAATTTACCGATAACACCGTGGTGTTAGATATGAAGTATTACCAGTTTTACTTCATGGGATGAATAGGTTGGGGTTGGGAAATTAAAACAAATGATTACTTCGGTAAGGTTCGTTAACCCCGACTAGTTGAATCGAAATTCAAAAGAAGATTTGAGAATAAATTTTAATGATTTATCTTGGATAAAATTAATGGGAACCTTTCCCTATGAATGTGAAATTTAGAAACTAACTGTCGGTTAGCTAAGCAGAATGGTTTTCTGGATATTGATCTGATGTTGGTTTCGGCCTTCGGGGTTAATATTTGGTGAATTATTCTCTTGATTAATTTACGGTTAGTGACTGATGAATTGGAATGAGGCGTATGTTGTGTTTGTGTAACACTTATTTAAAATATACGCGAGTTATTCGGAAAGACCGGGTTTATCCCATTCTAAATAACTGATACGACGATAAGTCGAAGATGAAGACGGTGGTCGAAGACCAGAAGTCTTCACGTTGTTTGGGTGATTACTGATTATCTTGATTGGGCTGTACACCCAAGAAGATGGAAACAGTTGGTGATCGTCCAGACGTACTTGGAGATCGATGGATATGCGGGGTACTAGGTGCCTCCGGTTTCGTTCAGACCTAGAACGGACTTGTAAATGGACTGTGTGTCCGACATTGGATTTTAGTCCGTGTGATTGATCTCTATTAAATATATATCGGTTTGGCGGCGGAGAATTTATTCTCTTGCTTAACGCCCTTCTCTGAGACGTACGAGCTCAGGGGTTATATATTGATGGATATCAATCGAATGGAGTGAATTTCCTGTGTGGCATGCCTAAGTGGCAAATGATCAAGGCTTCTGTTGAAAAGCAAAGTCTTGTGGTTGATGATCGAAGCACGGCCTTTGTGGCGTAGCTTTGTGTAACGTTTACTTCGCGAGTTTCACACCCGGTATGAACCAAAAACGGGAGACGGACCTCAGGGAGGGCATGCGTTTCTTTCTAGTTAGGAGTGGCGTCAGTGCTTGAACTGGCTGACGAGTTTGACTCATGTGGATGTTGCTTATTATTACTTGCTGAAAAGCGAGGCGCCTCGTGATATCGGTTTCGGCCGATGCTTCTGGTCGGTTGACGGTCCAGGCTTACGCCCCAAAGGGCGGGGAAACGCAGTGTTCAGGAATTTTAATCCACATCGGTGGACCGGCCCTGTCGCTCCAAGGGTCACTCGAGCTCTGATCCTGTGGCTCGGGCTAGAGAGTCACAAATCGGTAGAGGATCTTGCCCCTAGCCTCGGTTCATACCATAAATGATAACCCAACTTCCAATACGACATTGCGGTTTTGATTGTAAACCTATATATGGTGACATAGTGGCATGGGACGCTCATGTCGCCTATGATTTATATTTATGATTGAAATTGTTTTAAACACTGTACACTTATTATAGTATCAAATGATTTGTTTTAAACGTATCAAGCATTCTTTGGCTGTTATAAGGGAAAACCCTATCTCCCGGCTTGCGTTGCATTGTGTGATAGGACCTGGGTCTTATAACAGCTTCATTTTTCTTTATTTAGCATTGCGCTGTTGTTTTATGCACTGGTATTCTTGGGAGGAAACCCGTTCCGTGTTATACGGCGTGGTCCCTTGATTTACCTATCTTTAAAATAAAGATTAATAATTGTTTTAGTTCTCACACCAGTCACATGACTGACCTGGAGTTTATTGTTTTAATCTAAACTCTGGGTGCCTTTATTTTGACACGGGCAGCTAGTAGTTTTGGTTTTGCAGATTTATATTCATAGGATCCTGGTTTGCAGCTGGAACGATATCCGGAAAGCTTTGTATCCGTATATCTCCTTCTAGTTGTGTATTGTATTATTTTCCGCTGCGATGTATTTAAGTGTAATTTAAATCTCTGATATTTCTGTGTAATATTTATTTGTTTATACTCTGTATATTCTTGTAATCTGATGCATTGTTGTAATATACAATGAAATGTTCTTCCGTCTGCGTTTTTCTGTGGCTTGTTCTCGAACTATCCGCTCTTTCCTTTACGGGGAAGTTACGGGTTTTTACATAACCACAAACTTGACAAAGGTTCAGATCCACAAAGGTGACATGACAAACTAATCACAGGTGAATTAGATCTATAAAAATAGATCTAGCATAATAAAGTTTGAGATCCAAGAATAACATAGATTCATGATTCAAGACAGATCCAAATTACAGTACTATCACGTTTTACTTTTAATCATTTAAATCTAAAAGTAACCTAGAACTCACAGTGTTTGGATTAAAAGAAAAGGTAGAGAAATAGCTGGGATTGGATCTACACTCAAATCTCTAAGTTTGATTTGCAAAGTTGATCGTTGTTGAAGAAAGGATCTGTCGTAGTTCAAACACCGGTAGCATTTGGCCTCCATGATTTTCAACGAAGAAAACATGAGAAATGGACACATATTTATAGCTGCAGGCCCCTCTGAAACCAACTTCCATGTCAGCCCTAGGGGTGTCAACACTCCTGTAGTGTCGACACCTCTGTAGGTGGGTCGACCCCGGTGTCGACACCGACCCCCTAGAGTGGGAAATTTGCCGCCTTCTACCATTTTGATTTTTGAACGATTTTGGATAAGGTTCTAACTCATATCTGACTCATATGTATATATATATATATATCATTCTTCTACGCGTATACAAACTTAAAACCCTCATAACTTCTTCATACGGTGTTCGTTTTAGGCAAACCAAATGTCTATCTTGACCAGAATTTTGAGACGGACGCAATGGCGCAGTCTGTTTCCCTTAATTCCGAACACTAAATTAATTATTATTTAATTTATCCTCTTTAATGTTAACAAAATTACGGGGTGTTACAAATTGTGTAAAATGGATTGAAATGATATGTATTAATTTGACTTGACCATAGGATAAAAAAATTATGCGGGCACCATTGTCAATAAATAAAAACTATTTTCTGAATTTTATAAGTTTGAATATATTTCTCGAAATTAAAATATATTAGTTTAAATTTAAGAATTGAAATAATATTCATTTAAATTTATGAATTTAATTAAAATTTGATTTAGCGAAAAGATTTAACATGGTTTTTTAAATTGGATCTGTTATTTGGATTTAGTATTAATTCAGAAATTTTAAGAATATGTTTAGTTTATAAAATAGGCTTTTGGTATATAATTTATATTTTGAGCTTAATATAGCATTTTGAAACATTTGAATTTGAAAGTATAAGTTAAATTTAACGGATTCAATGAATGGATTATTCAACTTGGGTAAGTTTATTAGTAATTTTAAATTTAAGTAAAAATTTGATTTGTTGGTCCAAAGTTAAAGAATTGATTTTAGTAATAGAACTTAATACTTGGGAATATTGGTTTAAGACCAACGAGATGAAAGGGATTTAGAATTCAAGTTTCCAACCAAATTAAAGCCAAGAATATAAAAGTGGAATTCAAGTTATAAACTAACTTGAAATGTATACCAACCGAGTCTTAAGTAAATGGAATTTGACTTCAAAATCTGATTAAAGATTAAGTCGAATTTTAAAATTGCGGATAATTAATTTGTATTGGATTATTTCGTGGAGTTAATATTATCTTATTTTACAAATAATATATATATCACCTCTGTTTATTTAAACTATTTATATTAAACTTATATATTTTAATTAAACTATTTGTATGTAAAATTCAACTATCTCACTTAAACTTTTTATACCACACCTATCTATTTTGTTAAACTGTTTCTTGGGGTAGGGGGTGAATAGTGTTTTATAGATTATATTAAATTTCTTGAAATATTTTTGGATTAAACAGAATGCTATGCAAATCACAGAATCAATGATAGATGCAGAAAATAAAATAAAAGGCAGTAAAAGGGAAGTGCACACCAGGATTTTATACTGGCTCGGTACTCCCCTACATCCACTCCCGCACAACGCTGGGTTGATTGAATTTTTATTTAATAAATTCAAATAACAATCCTTGATTCAGGGCAACAAGGGTATACCCCAACTGACTTCAGGGCTACAAGGGTACACTTGTATAATTTCAAAAAAATAAAATTTAAATCAAATAATGTTTAAATAAATTATGATGATCTGTGAGTTAAAATAAACTATATTCCTTAATATTAAAATAGAGTATTTCAAGTAAAATTATATATTAAAAACATATATTTAGATGATTTATAAATAATTAAAAAACTATATATAAAATGATATAAAAGTATATATATCTAAAATTGTAAATATAAGAAAAGTTTTTGAACTTATAAATATATCTAAGATAATTGAAAACATAAGTAAATAATAAATTTATAAGTAATAAATATTTGAATTAGGAGTTAAAATATATGAAATTAAAAATAATAAAAAGTAACTAGAATAAATTTCAGGAGTTAAAATAAAAAAGATATAAATTTAGAATAAGGAAGTAATTTTGAAATCACTTTGAAAATAGATTAAAAATAAGGAAGCAATTTTGAAATCATTTGAAATTATTTTAAATTAGTGAAATAAGTTTTCAAATCGGAATTCAGTGCTAACTAGATTTTTAAAAAAATATCTGGATTCAAATACTCTATATTTCTTGAATTCTTGATACTCATGAGTCTTGAATCTTAGACTCTTCTTCTTTGAAATCTTGATTCTCTAAGCTATACAGTCTTCAATAATTAATACCTACATAGATTTCCTGTACATACACACACACATACATATATATATAATAGATAATAGTGTTAGTATATATTTTGTAATAATAATAATAATTGAAATAAAGTTGAAGCAAGGTTGTTGTCATAAAAACTATCACCATCAACATCTCAATCTCTAACAATCTCCCCATGTTTGATGATGACAACTTTAGTTTATAAAATATTCATATCTGATATCTTGATTCTCCAATTACTCTTCTTACTCCATTATCTTTCGTTAAAATAACTAACTCCCCTTAAAATAAGCTCCATTTTGTAATTCTCCCCCTTTTTCATTAACAAAAATCATATAATCCTAACTAGACTATAACAGTCCCCCTAAAACTAGGGCGTATCCCTAATATTTAAAAGACCAACAAACTTTAATCTATCCTAATCCAAACTAAGTACAATAATATAGTACCATATAAACACTAGAAAGCTAAAGAACTATCTTATAAACATATAAATATGAATTTTTATTATTTTTTTACAAATATACAAGTATATTTAACGAATATATACACGAACATTTATGTACAATAGCGCATATACAAATACATGAATATATGAAACCTAACTATTAATTGTTTTTAAAAATTGTACACTTGTGAATTGGAAAATTTGGATAATGGAGGTAGAATTCTCCATTTTGTTCAACCACATTTTCATCCTTATAAAAACCGACTTCGCCGACACACACTACTTGATCATCTTCGTCCATTCCTTAATTTTCTTCCTCTTTTTCTTCAACCTCTTCTTCTTATTCATCTTCCTCCATAGGTTTGTGAATTTAAATGTTGGAGGAATCATCTTGAATAATAATTTGATTGTTTTGATTATCCATTATGTATTTTTGAGGATTCCTTATAATCTTTCCCTATTTTTCTTGCTCTTTAGCCATTCGGAGTTGTTGAAGTTGTATTTCAACGAGTAATTGTTGGGTATCTTTCATAGATTCTTCTAATTTGATAACCCTTGCATGCGTAGAAAATTGAAACGGGCCTTGGGTAAGCGTAGGAAATGAAAAGGAGCTGTTTTGGTTATTATCTGAAGTGTAAGCCATTGTTTTATAGTTTCATAATTTTTATTACAGAAAAAATGAGTGAGAATAGAAGGAACTTCGAAGTGAAGAATTTTGATAAGATTAATAACAAACTTTGGTGGGAATTTTTAAAATTTAAAATTTTCTGTTAAACGGCGACATATAACTTTATGCATGTTATTTTTCAAATTTTTTAATCTTTATTATAATTTATACTATATTTATGCAAATATATTTAATTATTTTACTTTGGTTAAAGAATAAATTCCTAGTTCTCTTCTCAAGTAAATGTTGCTTCGTTTAATGGTTATTTAATACATCAGTAATTTGATTTTCTGTGTTAATAAATTTTAGTGAAATATTTTCTTTATTTACATTATCTCTTACGAAATGAGGTCTCACATCAATATGTTTTATTCTAGCATGATGTATAGAATTTTTAAATAGATTAATAGCACTCACATTATCGCAGTAAATTGGTGATCTGGTTATATTTTAATCAAAATATCTTAGAATTTGCTGCATATATATATTTCTTGAGTACAAGCCAAAGAAGCAGATAGATATTATGCTTCAGTTGTTGACAAGGAAACGATAATTTTCTTTTTACTAAACCAGGAAATCGGGGAATGACACAAAAAGTGACAAGTTCCACTCCTGCTTTTTCGATCTGATTTACAACCAACATAGTTAGAATCGTAATACAAAATTAAATTGACTGATTCGTTTTTAGGATAGAATAAAATAAGGTCTAAATTATGTTTCGCATATCGTAAAATACATTTTATGGCTTTTACGTGAGTTTGCTTTTGTGATTGATATCTAGTACAAAGACAAATGATATGCATAATGTCTTGTCTAGTCGCAATTATATATAATATAGAACCTATCATACCTCTACATAATTTCTGATCTACATCTTTCAAAAGAATCATCTTTACTTAAGGCTTCATTGGTTGCCATAGGTGTAAGTTTTCCTTTAGTACCAGCCGTGTTAAATTTATTTGTTCAATCCCTAGCATATTTTTCTTAATTAATAAATATTCCATTATCTAATTGTCTAATCTATAATCCTAAAAAGAAAGCGAGTTCTCCCATGGGGCTCATTTCAAATTCTTTCGCCATGATTTCAGAAAATTCTTGATTCATTATATCATTTGTTGATCCCAAAATTATATTGTCTACATAGATTTGTAGTGATTGAAAATCATTTTCATTTCTTTCAATAAATAGTGTATTATCTACTTTACAAATTTCAAAATTTGATAATAATAATTAAGTTCTTAATCTATCATACTAGGCTCTAGGAGCTTGTTTTGATCCGTATAAGGCTTTCTTTAACTTATAAACATGATTTGGAAAATTTTCATCCTCGAATAATGGAGGTTGTTCAACATAAACATCTTCTTTAATGAATCCATTTAGAAAATCACTTTTTACACCTATTTGAAATAAGTTGAAATTATTATGATTAGCGAAAGCAAATAGAATTCTAATAGCTTCTAATTGCAAGGGGCAAAGGTTTCGTCATAATCTATTCTTTCTTCTTGACAATATCCTTGAGCAATTAATCGTGCTTTTTTCTAACAACCTCACCAAGTTTGTTCATTTTATTTTTATAAACCCATTTAGTTCTTATTATAATTTTATCCTCTAGTCTACGATTAATTTCCCATACTTCATTTCTTGTGAACTAATTCAATTCTTCTCACATAGAAAGCATCCATGAATCACCAGATGATGCTTCCTTCAAATTTTTGGGTTCAATAGTTGATATAAATGCTATATTACTCATGTTATTTAATTGTTTTATGGTTCTAACTACATATTCGATATCTACTAGTATATTTTCTGTTGGATGATCTGTTAAAAGCCTAATTCTTTTATTAGGTTGACAAAGTTCATTATTTACTTCATTTAAATCACTATCACATTTATCTTCTTTTTGATTTTGATATAAATCTTTATAATTTTCATTAAAAGTTACATTTAGAGTTTCTTCAATAGTATTAGTTTTTAAATTGAAAACTTTATATGCTTTACTTCTATTTGAATATCCTATAAAGATTCCTTTATCAAACTTAGGATCAAATTTATCTAGATTTTCATCTGTATTTAAAATAAAACATTTAAATTAAGTACTTTTCTCTCTAGATGGAATTTTCAAAGAACAACAGACTAAATCAGGCTGTGTATAATTTCCAATTAAAGATAAGCCACCTATTATATGCCGATGACCTGATAATATGCATTAAATCGAATGAAACATCTACCATAACTATTAAAAGAAATTTTCAATTATTGGAGAAGTATGGTTGTTTGAAAATGAGTGAGAATAAAACTAAATGCTATTTTAGCAAACTTTGTGATAGAAGAGACCTTATTCTTGAAATCCTTGAAGTGACTCTGCCTATCAAATACTTGGGTGTTCCTCTTTCTATGAATAAATCATTGATAGAAAATGTGTTGACTTAATTAGAAAAATAAAAGACAAGTTGCAAGTTTGGAGTTCAAAAACTTTATCTTTGGCTGGTAGAATTGAACTGATGCATACTGTTACTCAAGCTAAGGTGAATTTTTAGTTACAAACTTTTCAAATTCTTGTTACATCTATTGAGAAGATTGAAACAGTTTGTGTTGATTTCATATGGAGGGGAGGTTATCATCAGATCAAATATTTTGATTTCTGTAGGCCGAAGGAGGAAGGAGGTGTTAGGCTCAGAAATCTCAAAGATAAGAGGGATGTTTTACTCTTAAAGATGGTTAGAAAGTTATGACTAGTAATAGGCTATGGGCTAGATGGATAACACATAGATATGTTACAGGAAATTTTTGGCAGATGGCTGAGGATATTAATGCTTCTCCTAATTGGAACACTATTTTACGAATGAGAGAGAAACTTACAGCTAACTACACTCGAGAATTTACTAAAAGAAGCAAGACTGATTTTTGAAAAGATCCTTGGATTCTGGGCAAATCCATGACTGCTATTGTAGGATGGAACACTTATTCAGCTTTTGGCTCTCCTTATGTTAATGTAGATTCTATAATTTATAACCATACATGGAAATGTGAGTACTTTCATGTAATCGTGTTGTTATACAGAAAATTGAAAAAATGCCTCTCTGCACTGGCAGGGATAATGATGTTTGGGCGTGGAATAATACCAATGTAGCATTTTTATTCTAAGCTGCATGAAATGCTATTCGTGTTAAACATGAAATCAACTCCTGCAGCAAAATTATCTGGGACAAAGCAGTTTTCCCTAAAAAAATCTTAATTTCTTACAAAGCTATTATGCAACGTCATCCTACTCGTCACAGATTGTTTAATTGGGGAATTACTGAAGAAAACTATATGTTCTTTGTGGGATGTTTGAAGAAAAACCACGACCATTTATTCTTTGCATGCGAATTTTCTATAGCTATTGCTAGAAATTGTAAAATTGTTATAAATCAAAATAATCAAAACTATAATTTGTGAGAAATTGTAGAAAACCAGGTTAGGAATATAAAACATGAAGACTAGATAGCCAAACTGAATAAAATCTCCTTGGCATTTGCTGTTGCAGCAATTTTGAGGGAGTGAAATGCACGTATATTCAAAGGTAGGAAGAACACAACAAAGGTGGTCAGTTGGTTTGCTCTAATTGAAATAAATCTTAGGATACAGATAATTAAAGTCAGGCGATTTACCGATAGCTTTGGATCATCAAATGCTGAAGACTTAAATTCGGATCTGATGGATGCATGGACAAATTCCTAGAACCGGCACAAGATTTGATCCTCCATGAAAATTTTGGATGAAGACGAAGGGTTATGGATAATTTAGGAAAGTGTGAATTGAACTGAATGTATATGTTTTACTAGGTATCGTATTTTATTTGAATGTATGTTATTTCTGTTGTTGGCTTGTAATCACTTCTTTTTGGGCTAGTTACCTAATAAAAAGTTTACCTAGTTTCACAAAAAAAAACATTTACTCACAAAAATTATAAAATAAGATACTTTTGGTTTCTTAGTAAAAAGAAGTTCATAAGGAGTTTTGTTAGTTAATGGTCTAACTAAGATTCTATTCAAAATATAACAAACTATTACAACTGCTTCAGCCCAAATACTTTTTGGTAAACTACTATAAAAAAGCATAGTTCTTGCACACTCTTGGATCGTCCTATTTTTATGCTCAACTACTCCATTTTTTGAGGAGTTTCTTGGAAAAGAAAATTTATGAGTAATTCCCTTTTTATTATAGAATTTCTCAAAATTTTCATTTTCATATTCTCCACCGTGATCACTATGTATAGTTTTAATTTCAAAGATAATAGATTTCGAATTCTCTTAGCAAAAATTTTAAATAATAAAAGCATCACTTTTATTTTTAATAAATAACGTCCATGCAAATCTAGAAAAATCATCGATAATTACATAAATGTATTTATTATGATTTATTGATTGTGTTTGAGATGGACCAAATAACTCCTCATGTAGTAATTCCAATGGATTTGAAGTAGTAATCTCATCTTTTGACTTGAATGAACTTTTTCTTAGTTTCCCTAATTGGCGGGCATCACATAAGTTATCTAATTTGAAATTCATTTTGTGTAGTCCTCTAACTAAGTCTAATTTAGAAATCCTAGATAGGTATTCAAAATTCAAATGACCAAATCTCTTATGACAAATCCAAGAGACACTTGTATTAGCCAAAAGACACAAATTATCGTTAGTAATTTTCATACTTAAGATGTAAAAAAATTCTTCCTAATTCCTTTAAAAATTATGTTTGAATTATTATCTTCGATAAAACACCTATCTTTTTCAAAATTTAATTTTGTAGCCTTTATCACATAATTGACTTATACTAAGCAATTTATGTTTTAAATTCCTAACTAACAAAACATCAGAAATAGTAGGAGTTCCAGAATTACCGACATTGTCGACAATCACATATCCTTTAGAGTTATCACCAAAATTAACCATTCCACCATCTTTATAGATTAGATTATTAGCAATTCTAGATTTCCCCTCATATGCCCCGAACAGCCACTATCCAGTATCCATTTATCTCTTTTGATTTGCACTAATTAACTGTAAAATTTTGAATCATCAATGGCCATGTAACACATCTGTTCTGGTACAACACACCTATTTAGTAAATAACTTGATTCTTCAATAAAATTAAATGCAGACTTTATTAAACAATGATGAAACGCACAATTTTGAACAAGTGTTATAAAAATCTTCTAAAATTTCTATTTAAACTTTTCAAAAATTTAGATTATGAAAATTTTGAAAATTAATGCTCCGATACTAATTGTTGGGGATGTAGATTAAGTATCTTAAGGCAAATTAAGAACTACAGGAGGGAGAGTGAATAGAGTTTAATAGATTATATTAACTTTCTTAAAATCTTTTTGGATTAAACAAAATGCTATGCAAATCATAGATATTACAAATCACATATGCAAAAAATATAATAAGAAGCTGTAAAAGGAAAGTATACACCAGGATTTTATACTGGTTCACTATTCCCCTACATGCAGTCACACACAACGCTAGGTTAATGTGGATTTTTATTTAAAAAAAATCCAAATTACAATCCTTTATTTCAGGGTTATAAGGGCACATCTCAACTGATTCCAAGTACAACGAGACTTAGTTTTTCGTGCCAGAACTTTACACGCAATAGATTACCGGGACACAAGCACACCCAGTCGATTTATTCGGGACGCGGCCACACCATTCTTTTATCATTCTTTCTAGTATTGACTCGACAAGACTTGATCTTATGATCTTTGATTACAAACAGCTTATAACTCTTGAGTAGCTTTCGAATTTCATAAGGATTTTGACGTAGAATTGAAAGAGAAAAAGATTGATATAATTTCTTTGAAAATTAGCAGAGTATATGTATGGATTTTTAGAAAATAAGAAGAATAATGGCAATAGGATTATGGAAGAAGAAGAAGATGAAAAGTAGTTAAAAAATTAAATTCTAAAGTCTTTATATAGTTTTCAACAGCCACAACCTTTTAGAAAAGTTTTGAATTCAAAATACGCTTCTTTTCAAAATTTAAAAAATAATTTAACGGCTCATATGTCGACATACCAAAAGGTATATGTCGACATACCCTTGTATAATTTCAGAAAATAAAATTTAAATCACATTAAATAATGATTAAATAAATTATGATGATTCCTGAGTTAAAACAAACTATATTACTTTATATTAAAATAGAATATTTCAAGTAAAAATATATATTAAAAACATTTATTAAGATGATTTAAAAATAATTAAAAAACTATATATAAAATGATATAAAAGTATATATATATATTGTTAGCCTACTTTGTGAACTAGGCAACACAAAGTCAAGAAACCAACCATTGAAGAGTATTTTAAGTTATAAGACCTCGGTTCGGATTGGAAGAAAGCACTACAATTCAAATTGGTAGCTGCGGTTGTTCGGATCGGATAGGATCCTCTATTCGGATCGGGTTAGAGCAGCATATTGGATCGGATCGGATAGAGATCTCTGTTCGGATCGGTGGTCTCTTACTGGATAAATTGGTAAAGCATATCCAGTCGGATCGGAGGACAACTAAATCTCGCATGGAAATCCATCTGCTTACCACGACGCTGGAGCGGAGCGGAATAGATTAGAGAGGGAGAGACGTCCAAGCCATTCCGGTTCGGATCGGGTATCCCGATCCGAACCCCTTACCTGCACGCCTCCGACCCGCACCCATGATCCAAGTTAGTCTCCTGTAAAGTCGCCTGGAGAACCGGACCGGATATGACTAATTCCTACCCCTAACGTCCATCTCTTTGATGTGTTGTCAGCTTGATAGTTCATCCGAACCCGAAGAGAGTGCGATGGATGACACGTGTTCCGACCCGGATTGAATCTCAGGCAAATTCACACCTATAAATACCCCATCTAGAGACAAAGAAAAGGATCTCTTTCAGCACTTTTGAGAATCCAAGTACCTCCATCATCCGAACTCCATTACTCCCGGAGAATCCAAATCATCTTTCATTTCTTGTTTTAATCATTTGAGTGAACAAAAGTGAGTTGTGAGTGAATCTTACATTGCATTTGTAACTGAATTACTGAATATAGTGAAAAATAAGTGGACGTAGGCATTTCTTCGCCGAACCACTATAAATCCTGTGTGTTCATTTTTATTATTGTCTCATATAATCTTGTTTCTAATCAATTTGGGTGTTAGAACCACTTTTGGGTCTAACATTTTGGTGCTTTCACTGAGAAATCCTCATCTAAATTCTTTATTTTCCGGGATCTCTTTCTACTTTTTGGACCGTTGAGTTCAAAGAAGTGAATCCTTAAGTTTCTCCGTTTTCTTACATTCGTTGAAGTAATTGTCAAAGACTCATGGCCAAAGGAAAAGGCAAGGAAGTTCAGTCTGCTCAAGGAAATGGAGCTGGCGAAGATCAGCAACGCGCTGTTGTAACAAGGTCTCGGGGGCAGAGTTCAGCAGCAGGAAGAATCAATGCAGGAAATCCGAGCCGCCAGCATGGGGAGAGCTCCGATCCGATCCGGGTGGGAGACTCTGAAGCAGTGCATTCCCCCAATTTGAACCGACCTGAACTGCCAGCTGCGCTCCGATCCGACCCGGCACCCCAGCTCCGATCCGACCCGACTTCCTACCTCCGATCCGACCCGATGCTTGGTGAAGCTGGAACCTCTACTCGAGTCCCTACGAATGCTCCAATTCCAGCTGCCAGGGTTGAAGATCAGGTCAATCCATCTGCGCCCATCACTCAAGGAGATTTTTCGCGCTTGCTTGACATGCTAGAGAGCACAAGGGAAGCTATGAGAGTTCATGAGCGCACTAACCTCATGATGCAGGAAAATATGAGGCTCATGAGTCGGGAGATCAATGAGCTTCGTCGACAGAGAACTCCATCACCGGTTCGTCACACACCCGTAGATCAATCTTCATCTTCCGAGGAAGAGAGGCCCCGTGAACGAAGGCCACTCGAACGACCTCAGAACGTGGAGCAGCTGACATTTGGATCTTTGGGATCTCGCGAGGATATCGCACGAGCATTAGGAAACGATGGCCCTGCTCGGGGGCAAAGACTCCAGTCCCCTCTTCCCGAGATCGACCGGGAACACAGGGAACGGAATCGAGCAGAGGCAGCTCGAAGAAGAAGGGCATCTCCTGAGCAAGTGCCCAGAAGGGACTTGGATACTGGGGCCAGAGAACCTGAGCAGCCCCTAACTAGTGCTGATGTACAGGCAATGGTTCGCCGGATTATGTCCGAGAGCCGGAATTATACAAATGAAGACTATGGCATTGAACGAAGCCATACTCCGTTCACCGACGATATCCTCGACTTCCAGTTTCCCCGACGCTTTAACTTGCCACAGATGGACAAATATAACGGAAGGACTGATCCGAGACAGCATTTGATGCGGTATTCGTGGCTTATGAACGCCGCTGCTGCCCCTGATGAAGTGAAGTGCAAAGCCTTCCCAATCTACCTAGAAGATGTGGCATTGTTCTGGTTTACCCGACTTCCTCCTCGCTCGATTTCTAATTACAAAGAACTAAGTGAGCGTTTCATGAACCAATTCCGACTACATGCCCGAAAGTCCAAGAGTGTTATTGAATTGTCAAGAATCAAACAGGCACCAGGAGAATCTTTAAGGGCATATCTTGATCGTTTTAACCAAGCTGTAACTGAGGTCAGTGATCCGCATGAGCCCACTATTCTGATGGCATTGAAGGAAGGAGTTGATCCTGAATCTGAGTTTGGAGACTACCTTTCCGGGAAGACACCCCCCACAAGGGCAATATTCTACGAAAAAGCCGATATTTATCTAAGACGAGAGGAGGCTAGGGCAAACCGAAAGAGAAAGTCTGAGACAGCCTCAAAGGAGAATGTGCAGAGTAATATTGCCGTGAAGCAGTCTGGGGAAAGTTCTGGCAAGGTTGAAGTAAATGTAGGAAACAAGGGTGGAAACAGCAATACTGGAAATGGGGGAAACAACAACAACCGTAATTCAAACGGTAACAGGAGAAACAGAAATAGGGGAAGCGACCCTAACAAAAGGCCTCGATTCCAGAACTACGAGAACTATACACCATTGAATGACACCCTGGAAAATATTTACCTGGATACGTACAATGTGTTGCAGTACAAAAGACCGCCACCTCGTGATTCGACCGAGAAAGAAATGGCAACAGGGAAATTTTGTTTGTTTCACGGAACACATGGACATTCGACCAATGAATGTCGGCATTTGAGGGATGTAATTGAAAAGCTGCTGCGTGAAGGAAAGTTGGATGAGTACAAGGTTGCCCCGAGGGACAGGGGGCAAGGAGAGCAGGCTCCAAAACAGATCCTACCTGCTCCTAAGCCTACCGCGCAGCAGAAAGGTAAAGGGATTGTCATCAACTCCATAGTAGGCGGACCTCACCCGGCAATCCGAAGTTTTAGGTCAATGGACCAATATGTGAATGCTGCCAAGCATCTAGATGTGAATGAAGGTGACGATTTGGAAGATGTCACCCCCATAAAACAACAAAAAACCATGTTCGACGACGTGGTATTTCGCAGCCGAGACAACACGGGGATACAATCTCCCACCAATGATCCGTTGGTTATTACTACCACCATTGGGCCGGCCTTGGTCCATAAGGTATTAGTAGACAACGGAAGTTCCGTTAATATTTTGTTCAAGAAGTCATTTGATCAGATGAAGCTTGAGCCCGAAGATCTGAAACCTTGTGAAGGATGGATTAGAGGTTTCAACGGAGCGACGACGTCTCCCATGGGATATATAGAGTTGCCCGTGACCCTAGGGCAAGGAGAACGAAGAAGGGTGCGAATGCTTCAGTTCGTAGTATTGGACGTAGATTCGCCATATAACGCATTTTTAGGGAGACCTGCCCTCGCTGAATTTAGAGTTTGTATCGCCCCTTGGTGCTTGTTACTAAAGTTCCCAACCGAAGCCGGGACTGGAGTAATAAGAGGGGATCAAGTTTCTGGACGGGCCTGCTATGTGGCCGAACTGAAGATGTTGATGAAAGGAGTTAATACTGAGAGCAAGGATGCCTCGTCTCCCTCAAAGGGGGACTCGGCATAGCAATTAGAGAAAATGACCCCAAAGGAGTTGCCCAAAGGAACACTTGAAGACCCGGATCCTAGAAAAGACGAGGAACCAGAGGCTAGGAATGCAACTCCTAACGAAGTGACAGTGGAAATTCCCATTGATAAAGCTGATCCGACGAAAGTTTTGAAGATTGGTTCTCAATTGGATCCACGTCGTGCTGAGGAACTGACGGACTTCTTGAAGGCAAACTTAGATGTGTTCGCCTGGACCCATGCTGACATGTGTGGGATATCACCTTCCATTATTAGTCACAAATTGAATGTGAATCCGAAACATCCGCCTATAAAACAGAAGAGACGCATGCTGGGCCCAGAGAGGTCGGCTGCTCTCAAAGAGGAAGTAGAGAAATTGAAGCAAAATGGATTTATTCGAGATTCGACTTATCCCGACTGGATATCGAATCCCGTCTTAGTAAAAAAGCCAAACGGAAAGTGGCGGACTTGTATTGACTTTTCAGACTTAAATAAAGCTTGCCCAAAAGATAGTTTCCCACTTCCCAGGATTGACCAGCTTGTAGACTCGACAGCAGGTCATGAACTTCTTTCTTTCATGGATGCATACTCTGGATACAACCAAATTCCTATGCATGTACCAGACCAAGAGCATACGAGTTTCATTACGAATTTGGGGCTTTATTGTTATGTTGTAATGCCATTCGGATTAAAAAACGCTGGAGCTACTTATCAGCGCTTGGTAAATAGAATGTTTTATGATCAAATAGGAAAAACTATGGAAGTTTATGTGGATGATATGCTTGTCAAATCAAAGCAGTCTTCCAGTCATACGCAAGACTTAGCGGAAATGTTTGGAATCTTGCGAAAATACCGTATGAAACTGAACCCTTTAAAATGTTAATTTGGAGTGGCATCGGGAAAGTTCCTTGGCTTCATTGTGAGTTCCCGAGGAATTGAAATCAACCCTAGCCAAATAGCAGCGATTAGAAACATCGAAGAACCGAGGAGAATCAAAGACGTCCAAAGTCTGGCAGGGAAAGTAGCGGCGTTGAGTAGATTCATCTCCAAAGCCACAGATAAGTGTGTTCCGTTTTTTGATTTGATAAAAAGGGGAAAAAAGAACTTCCAGTGGACTTCCGATTGTGTTGAGGCCTTTCAAAATCTGTTAGAGCTGTTAGAGAAACCGCCAATCTTATCGAAACCCGTAGATCACGAAGAATTATTTGTTTATCTAGCAGTCTCGGCTCACGCTGTCAGCACAGCCCTGGTCTGAGAAGAAGACAAAGTACAAAGGCCAGTGTACTATGTAAGTAAGAAATTAGCAGCGGCAGAGCGCAACTACCCAAAGATTGAGAAGCTTGCTTACAGCCTCCTGATCGCATCCCGAAAACTTCGTCACTATTTCCAAGCCCATCCAATAACCATATACACCGACCAGCCCTTAAGGCAGGTATTGCAGAGACCCGAAGCATCGGGAAGGTTGATCAAATGGAACATAGAGCTAAGCCAGTTTGATTTGAACTTTCAACCACGAAAGTCAGTCAGGGGGCAAGCTCTAGCAGACTTTATTGCAGAATTCACCATTCCAGAGGAAGAAATAATCAATGACCGAGTGGTTAAATCCGAGGATGAGCTAGAGATGAATCCGTGGAAATTATATACAGATGGAGCTAAAAATGACCGAAGGTCCGGAGCTGGGATTGTCTTAGTCACTCCCGAGGGACGGTCGTTATATTACGCCCTGCGATTAGAATTTTCGGCAACTAACAATGACTCAGAGTATGAAGCCCTGATTGCCGGGCTGAAACTTGCTAAAGACCTCGGGGTAAAAATGATGGACATATTTTGTGATTCTAAGATTGTTGTTTGTCAAGTGCGAGAGGAATTCGCGGCTCGAGGACCTCGACTTATCGCCTACCTCAAGAAAGTGAAAGAGCTATTGAATAGCTTAGAGCGGTACAGCATAACACATATTCCCAGAGTTGAAAACCAGAAAGCGGATAGTCTGGCAAAAGTGGCTAGATCTGACAATCCTGAAGGGACCGAGGTAATTCCAATTGAAACATTGGAATCGCCAAGCTTTGAGTCAATGGAAATTGAATTCGCTCTTGAAGCGGAACCAGAGAAGGAGTCATGGATGACTCCAATTAAGAATTTTCTTAAGAATGGGACACTCCCATCGAAGAAGAGTGAGAAAAGAGCTGTAGTTCGCAAAGCTACCAGATATGTTATACAAGACGATACTCTCTATAGACAAGGATTTTCTATGCCCCTGTTACGATGTATCGCACACGACGACATCTAGCGTGTACTAAGAGAAGTGCACGAAGGTGAGTGTGGAGATCATACAGGAGGTCAAACTTTAGCAAAGAAGATATTGCGATACGGATACTTCTGGCCGACGATCAACAAAGATGCAGCTGATTATTCGCGACGCTGCGATAAGTGCCAGAGATTCGCCAAAATCCCCAGGGCACCGTCGACCCAGCTTAAATCGATGGTGAGTCCTTGGCCATTTGCCACATGGGGAATTGATATCATTGGAGTTTTATCGATTGCTAAAGGAGGAGCTAAGTATGCGATAGTAGCCGTGGATTATTTCACAAAGTGGGTGGAAGCTGAGCACTTGACCAAGATCACAACAAGAAAAGTGATAAGTTTTGTGGTCAGAAATATTATATGCCGGTTCGGGATTCCAAGGACGATTATAACTGACAACGGAACCCAGTTTGATAGCTCTGAATTCAGAAATTTTTGCCAAAAATATAAGATAGACAAGCGATATACTGCAGTCGCCTATCCACAATCGAATGGGCAAGTAGAAGCAGTAAACAAAGTTATAAAATCCATCCTCAAGAAACGGTTGGAGCGTGCAAAGGCAAGATGGGTTGACGAATTGCCCCTAGCTTTGTGGGCATATCGAACAACATTTAAAACGGCTACCGGTCATACCCCTTTCTCTCTCTCCTTTGGCTCAGAAGCAGTGATTCCAGTTGAACTGGAAGTTCCTTCCCACAGGGTGACGTATTATGACCCGATGACGAATCGGGCACTTTTACTTGAGTCTCTTGATGAAGTCGAAGAGAAAAGGGATGAAGCAGACTTGCGTGCAGCAAGACATCGGCGTCAGATGACACGATATTATGACAAAAAAGTTCGCCTCAGAACTTTTGAACCAGGAGATCTGGTGCTAAAGAGAGTTTTTCCATCCCTTCCTCACCTCGGCCCAAAATGGGAAGGACCCTTTGTCATCCAACGGAAACTTGAAAAGGGAACCTTCAAGTTAACGACCGTAGATGGCGAAGAAGTTCCTCGAGCATGGAATGCCCAACACTTAATGCGATATTTGGATTAGAGATGCTATATTTCTTGTTATTTTTACTGTGAATTCTGTAACAAGACATACTTTGCCTTGGGAAAATCTGATGATATGAATAACAGACTATAAAGTGGATGTAGGCTACGACTTAGCTGAACCAATATAAAAATATTGTGTGTTATTTACTTTTATGCATTTACATTCATTAGTTGTTCTGTTGTGATTATGAAATACAGGATTACTCAGAGCCTAAAAAAGGTTGAAAACAGTTTGGACATAAAAAGAAGCACAATGATTATTTGTGCAATAAGACGTAAAAGAATGAGAAAACGACATTCTTAACTCTAACTCTCCAGAGAAAGAGAGAGAGTATAAAAGCGTCTCAGACTGAGCGCTGAAAAAGAAATTCTATTTTTAACTCTAACTCTCCAGAGAAAGAGAGAGAGTATAAAAGCGTCTCCGATTGAGCGCTGAAAAAGAGATTCTCCTCCTAACTCTAACTTTCCAGAGAGAAAGAGAGTATAAAGGCGTCTCCGACTGAGCGCCGAAAAAGAAGTCTTTTCCCGTTGAGAGACCGGGAAATGAATAGATGACTAAGCTCGAACTCTAACTCTCAAGAGAAAGAGAGAGAGTATAAAAGAAATGCCAGGAAAAACAACAGGTATTGACGACACAGGAAATGCTATCCCGCTAGGGAATTGGGAGCATTCAGATTGCATGGATAAGCATTGAATAACTTATGGAAATTGACTGGGGACACATATGCATACACATATTTTCCCCCTTTACAACTTTGTTTCATAACTATAAACATGCATTTTTACATAAGTGCAGAACTGCTAATCAATAAGTATTGCAAAAAAGTGAATTATTTTTATTTACAAATGAATAAATTTGTACAGGGAAATAACTAAAGAAGAAAGTGCAGGAGCCGCTTTTGTAGCAGCAATTATTGGGTTACAAAGATACTAAAAGGAATACAGGGGAATCCGCTACTTAGGTTTGGAATGAGCCTTAGATTTCTTGGCGGCTTTCTCCGCATCCTTTGCTTCCTTCTCGGCTTCAGTCTAGATTCGTTTTGTTTTCTTTTTCCCTGAAGATGCGGTGCTGGAGCCAGTAGACTTCTTCCCGGAGGGCGGGACACTGGAATCAAGAGAAGATTTTTTAGCAAGTTCTTCGGTGATAGATCTAGTTGAGAGCTTAACAACTAACCTTGAACCTGCATCCACAACTGCGAGGGGCTTGAGGACCTCAGGGTCTAGTTCTTCGGCCTTTAATTGCAAGCGCTTGTCTTGATCAGCCTTCATGGCAGCCAAGGTAACGTCATCAGCGCTTTTCGATTCCCCAATTATTGCAACCTCCGGTTCCTCATCATGCCCCTCGTCTCCTCCGTCGTCTTTTAAAGCTGCGATCATTTCTTCATCATGGGGAGTAGTGACCTTAGTTGGCTCACTTCTTCCCCCAGGTCTGTGGAAGCAGCCTTGTCTTCCCCTTCTTTGGCCCTATCAGCGGGCTTCGTCCCAGCAACGGCTCCTTGAGTTACATCTGTCTTTGCGGATGATTCAACGCCTACAGAATGAGAAACATCGGTTATCAACTCAGGCGAAAGCAAAGGATTTCTCATCGAACATTCAATCATGTAGCCAAAGGTAGTAGTAGCCTTGGCAAATTGAGGAGAAAAGATAGGGATACCTTCTGAAGACTTTTCAGCGGGGGTGACTACTACCTCTGGAGTTATTTCAGGAATGGGAGATAGCAAAGTTTTTCGGGGAATTCCCGGGTTTTCGGGATCATACCCTTCTACTTCGGGAGTTACAGGAGCAGAAGAAGAGGAGCCAGCTTCAGGAATGGTTTTCTGTTTAGACTTCCGCCTCTCTTCTTCCATGGCCTCAGCAATTAGACGGCGCCCTTCAGCTAGGCGCTCCGGTTCGTCGTCTCTCAAGTATTTCTCCATCAGCTTATCTTCATCGAGGGAATCGACCTTAAGTTCTTCTTTTTCCCACTCAACGATTTGATTCCACACTTGAACCAGAGTGGATGGATAGTCCTCGATCCAGGAAATGTTTCGACGACGAATAATGTGCGCGAAGAATTCAATCATTAGCTCGCCGAAGCCTTGAATATCAGCCTCCGCCTCTGATAGTTGTTTGCGGGTTTCCTCCGCAGATTTAATAGCGCATTCCACGTTGCCCTCAGCCAGAGCAGCCCTGTTTTCCGCCTCCAACAATTTTGAAGCCAAGTCAGCGTTCTTCTTTTCTAACTCAGCACTCCTTTTCGCTAACTCGGCGTTTTTCTGCTCAAGCTCAGCATAAGCAAGGCGTGTCTTAGCAGCCTCTGATTTGGCCTCGTCAGCTTGCTTCTTCAACTCAGAACGCTCCTGAGTGTGGGACTCAAGTAAGTCATGATAACGCTTTTGCATGTCCTCAAACTGTTGTTTGAAATTAGAAGCGTTCCTTTGAGCGACAGCTAGTTGAGCTTGAGTGTCTTCTAAATCTTTTCCTAGGGCTTTTAGAGCTTTGGCATCCTCCTCCGCGGTCTTTTGCATTGAATCAGTATTTGTCATTAGAGTGCGGATGATTCTAGAAAGATTGCGGGAATACTTGAACATCTCGGAATATTGTTTTTCCACCAAATCAATTTTTGCTTTGGCCTCCTCTGCCCAATTAGACGAAATAGGTTCAAGGGCAGGTAAAAAAGTCAGAGTTTCGAAGTAGTGTTCGGGAAATTGCTCTTTCAAATATGCCCGCTTTACCGTAGTTGTTGCATCCGATGGAGGAGGAGCAACGATTGTCAATTCGGTGTCCCTTCCTGAAGAGGATTCTGTAGTACCCTTGTCTGTCCTAGGTCGTTTAGTAGCAGGGACTTTTTGCTTACTTCGAGACCCGGTTGCCTTTGGAGGAGTTTTCTCTCTACTCCGCTTTTCATGGGAGGAAGTGGAGTCCTTAGATGGTGGTCTATCCTCCTCCCTACGACCTTGATAGTTCTTGTATTTCTCTTGTTCCGGTCGAACTGGTGAGCGGGAGCGTGACGGCCGAGATCGATAGGGATCATAAGGTCTTCTCTCCTCCCTACCACGATCATCCCGGCGATCATACTCGACATCCTGAGGAGGATTGGACATGCTGCGACGAAGCTTTCTTATATCATAATAGGATCGAGACATTGTACCTGCACGATAAAATAAACGAAGTTTAGAATCAACGGATTCATGGAGAAAAGAAGTGCGATGAATGCTAATGCCGTGGTGTAGAGTGCATCCTAAATGGTGTGTGTCCCCCCAACCAACCCGAGTCTGAAGCTAGACTGGTGCGGGCAGGCTCTTTGGCCTTAGCGGGAGTAGTTTCTTCGGAAGAAGTGAAGACTAAAGGATCCTTCCTGAAATCCTCTGAAGTATAGATAGTCTCAGGTAAGGGGAGATCCCCCAAACCCTGAAATATGTGTTCGTCAGTGCCAGGGACATCCCCTTCGGAAGCGTGAAGTGGCGACTCTTGGGAAGATTTTGACTTGTCTAAAGAAGTAGTTTCCTCAGGGGCAATGTACCCTTCACGATGCTTTTTGGCCAGATTAGCCAGTTCATCATCTTGTGTGGAAGAGGGAGAAGGTGAAGTGTGAAGAGAAGCTGTAGGGATTCCTGAACCTTCTCCTAGTTCTGGGACCACCTCCACTGGAGGAATGTACGCGTATGGAACCGTCCCATGTCCAATGCTACGAAAGACAGATAGCAGCCCAGGAAAGTGAAGGTATTCATCTTTAAGGACCTCGTCGATCGTCAAGAATTTTTGATCACCATTGAGAAGTAGGTGCATCCGATCAAAGAACACCTGGTCTGATATCTGTTTGGGGTTGTCAACTGCAAATAAAAGGGAAAACAGGTCAGGGTGATGATTCAAGTGTATAGAGTCCGGGTTTAGAAAATCAACGCTTTACTTGATTTTGTCCATCTTCTGGCGCATCCAGACTGTTGCTTTATATAGAACCATTCTAATCTGGAGTCTCCAGCTTTACTGCTAAATGGTACAGAAATTATCTTTCTTTTCGGGACTGATTCGAAGTAGCAGAAGGATGGAGTCTCTCGAGTCCGATGTTTAAAATTATAAAAGAAGTGAACGTCATCAAATGTGAGCTCTAGGCCTAGGATTTCGCGATATGCTATGTACAGGGTGTGCAAATAGGCATATGAATTAGGATGCAGCTGCATGGGGGCAATCCGCATTTGTCTTAAGAAATCAACGATGAAAGGCGAGAACGGAGGAATGGCGCCGACCATGCACATCAATCGAGTCACCGTCATATATCCTTCTGGAGGGTTGTGGGGACGGTCAGAGCGTGAGGGCACTAGGGTGTCCCTTTTCATTATTCCATACTTTAAGCAAATTCGAACAAGTCGGTCGTTGTCGATTCCACGGAATCTGGAGGTGACTCCAATATAATGGCTGAGTCAAATTCATCGGGTGCTCGGTTGTCACCAATCCCTCCTTCCTCCTCAAAGCCCAGGGAAACTTCATTCTCCGAAGACGCTTCGTCGCTTTCCCGATGACTAATTCCGTAATCCGGACCCTCGCTGTCCCATTCTGGATCAGATGAAGAAGATATATCCTCAAGAGTGATTTTGCTAGAAGTTTCCGGAACTTTTTTCTTCTCAGCTAGACGGGAAGAGCGTCTGGGCCTCATCGTCATGGAACTATTGAAGAAGCAATAGCATGGATTAGAGTAAATTATCCCGTGTCCCCCTTTGTGTATGTATGTGAACTAAAGTGTGTGCAGCAAATGTGGGAATTGCAAAATAAAAGTACAGCAATGTAAGACGAAGCTTTGAAGAGAAAGTGATAGTCAGGGTTGTTCTTAATTTTATGTTCACAGGGCACTATCCTAACTGTCTGCAAAGTTATCGTCTAGAGTAAATGTTGGTTGAATTAGTTGGGTATCTTTATGCGCCAAGTTTGATACATTCGGTTCGGTTCGGTTATGCATATGATGATTGGCTCAATACAGATGCAGATGTAGGTTCGGTTCGGATGCATCGTTAAAGCATGGACAGTTCAAGACAAGGGAAACAGTGGGTTCGGAAGCAGGACTGATCTGAGCGGATCGGGTGACCCGATCCGAACCGAACCAGCATCACTCAACCAGTCCGTTCATGTCAACCTCTTATCTCATTCTCATCTCCGACCCGAACCGACATTTTCCTTCCTCCCGTCTTTCTAAAATGTGCAATCCGAACCGATCCCCTTTCCTTCTCCTTCCTTTTTTGATCCTCCGTCTTCTACCCGAACCGACTCCAGTTTGTCATCACACTCTTCATCTCCTTCCTCTTTCCCCCCTACTCACAAACGAGTCCACTTTATCACCAAAGCCACCGTTGAGGACAAATATTTGCCCTCTCCAGCCTCGCAACGTCTCGAAGCGATGGCGCGTCCACCAGCAGCGGCGTGGGGTTCAAGCGAAGCTTATGGCCAAACCATCCCAATCCAACGCGAATTGAAATCGAGAACGGTTACAATTAAGTTATTCGAGATTAGAAAAGCTACCTATATGTTTGATTCGGGAAATCTACAGGAAATAGTTTTAGAATATTGGAGTTTCTAACGTTTTCAATGCTAGGGTTGGGAGCGGCAGCAGAAAAGAAGAAAGAAGGAAGGAAGATAGTGGCGGATTTATATAGGGGGTGAAGTTGACTCCTCGTATTCCAGTTCTCTCTCTCTCACCCGCTCGGACCGGAGTGAAGGCCCAGTAGCACAACTCTGCCTGAAGGCCCACTGCCCAAGAATCAAAGCGTTTCGGATCGGCACCCGAACCGGACAAGTTTCATACATTAATTTAGCATCTGACTAGAATTGAGTTCAAGAGAAGAAGAATAAAGGAAGAACATACCTGCACGAAGCATTATATGTCGAGAAAAATTCCCAAATTTGCTCAGAAATGAAGAAAAGGTGCTCGGGTCGGACACCAAACCGAATAGAAATCTGTGCATTACTCCTGACTATTCTGATTCAAGGACTAGCAATTAAACGACATCAAAGCACGCTTCGTACAACAGAAGCATCCTTTGAGGGGGCAAAATGTTAGCCTACTTTGTGAACTAGGCAACACAAAGTCAAGAAACCAACCATTGAAGAGTATTTTAAGTTATAAGACCTCGGTTCGGATTGGAAGAAAGCACTACAATTCAAATTGGTAGCTGCGGTTGTTCGGATCGGATAGGATCCTCTATTCGGATCGGGTTAGAGCAGCATATTGGATCGGATCGGATAGAGATCTCTGTTCGGATCGGTGGTCTCTTACTGGATAAATTGGTAAAGCATATCCAGTCGGATCGGAGGACAACTAAATCTCGCATGGAAATCCATCTGCTTACCACGACGCTGGAGCGGAGCGGAATAGATTAGAGAGGGAGAGACGTCCAAGCCATTCCGGTTCGGATCGGGTATCCCGATCCGAACCCCTTACCTGCACGCCTCCGACCCGCACCCATGATCCAAGTTAGTCTCCTGTAAAGTCGCCTGGAGAACCGGACCGGATATGACTAATTCCTACCCCTAACGTCCATCTCTTTGATGTGTTGTCAGCTTGATAGTTCATCCGAACCCGAAGAGAGTGCGATGGATGACACGTGTTCCGACCCGGATTGAATCTCAGGCAAATTCACACCTATAAATACCCCATCTAGAGACAAAGAAAAGGATCTCTTTCAGCACTTTTGAGAATCCAAGTACCTCCATCATCCGAACTCCATTACTCCCGGAGAATCCAAATCATCTTTCATTTCTTGTTTTAATCATTTGAGTGAACAAAAGTGAGTTGTGAGTGAATCTTACATTGCATTTGTAACTGAATTACTGAATATAGTGAAAAATAAGTGGACGTAGGCATTTCTTCGCCGAACCACTATAAATCCTGTGTGTTCATTTTTATTATTGTCTCATATAATCTTGTTTCTAATCAATTTGGGTGTTAGAACCACTTTTGGGTCTAACATATATATATTTTAAATTGTAAATATATGAAAAGTTTTTGAACTTATAAATATAACTAGACAATTGAAATATAAGTAAATACTAAATTTAAAAGTAATAAGTATTTGAATTAGGAGTTAAAATATATGAAATAAAAAATAAAAAACAGGAATTAGAATAAATTTCAGGAGCTAAAATAAAAAAGACACAAATTTAATTGAAATATAAGTAAGTACTAAATTTAAAAGTAATAAGTATTTGAATTAGGAGTTAAAATATATGAAATATAAAATAAAAAACAGGAATTATAATAAATTTCAGGAGCTTAAATAAAAAAGACACAAATTTAGAATAAGGAAGTAATTTTGATATCACTTTGAAAATAGATTAAAAATAAGGAAGTAATTTTGAAATCATTTGAAACTAGTGAAAGAAGTTTTGAAATCAGAATTCAGTGCTAACTAGAGTTTTAACAAAATATCTACACAAATACTCTATGTTTCTTAAACTCTTGAATTCTATATACTCTTGAGTCTTGAATCTTAAACTCTTCTACTTTGAAATTTTGATTCTCTGAACTGTGCAATCTTCAGTAATTAATACCTGCATATATTTACTGTATTGTAGATAACAATGTTAGTATATATTTTATAATAATAACAATTGAAACAAAGTTGAAACAAGGTTGTTGTCATCAAAACTATCACTATCAACATCTCAGTCTCTAACACTATTGTATATGAACCTATCCGTTTTACTTAAATTGTTTTATATCAACATAAATATTTTGTTTAGACCATTTCGTATTCAACTTCTATTTTAAAATAAAAGTACATATTTCCAATCTGAGCAACTTAAAACTAAAATGATTGAATATAAGGATTTAATTGACTAACGAGAATTCTGATGTGTTATCCAAAATGATTGTATAGTTTGATAATGAATTGATTCGTAAATATGCATATAAAATTGAAGTGATGTCAAATGAAACTTTGATAATTAATCGTTTTGTAAATATCAATTTGGAATTGGAAGCTATATTGAATAATTAAACGATTTGAGAAATGGATAATATATTCATTACTTGATGTTAATTGATTTACGACATTGGAATATGACCAGAGTCAGTATGGTTGCTTCCAATACCGATACCACTTTAATAAATGTGCATGTGGTGGAGAATCTAGAATGAAGTAGGATGGTTTGGCGAACACTATTGGAATGAAGTAAGAGAATGATGATGGATAGCCTTGAACTTCGGGTCATAATTAAAATGACTAAAACAGGTGCCATACCCAGGCCAAGTGAGGTTACACCTTCGATCGGGCACGCTTCTTCAATACTATATCTCTTACTTTGTGATTTATTAGTGGCCACTCGTGATTTACGGGAGTATTGTTCGAGGTGGGCGGTAGTCGCAACAATGCGATACTAACATCCTGGGTCCGCAATATGGTAGAATCCTAGTGTTGGGTATTTCCTCGGTTCCTTGTCATATTTATCCTGATCGAGTCCTATACGATTTTGATTTAGTGTTGATTTATATGAAGTGCCCTCTGTTAACATCAGTACGGTGAATTTACGGTACTGTATATACTACCATACCTATAGATGGTTTAAGAGTAAAAATGTAATCCCGCTTACGCTATTCTAATATATTTACTTTACTAAATAAACACTATTTTAATAGCGTGTTATATTATATGTATCTAGTTCCACGGATCCTTAGAGAATGGAAATACCAAACACCCTCTGAGTTATTGATGCATTTCATTGGGCTTTTCACTTGACTTGATCCACTTATATAAGAACATTAGTCCTGACTCAAGTGGTTTGTGTTTTTCGTGATGCTCAGGTCAAACCGAGTATTACAATTTTTAGATCTCATCTTTTGGAGCTAGAGATTTCTTGAAGACTCGTCTATTTAATATCTAGTTCTATTAATCCCGAGTGTATTAGAAAACCAAATGTATTAAATTTCTGCTGTATTTATTCATGAAAACTCTGATATGTTATATATATTTATTTTGCTGTGAGATATTGTATTGTTTCTGTGTCTGGCTTTGTGATTTAATTCTTATTAAACCTCATGGCAATAACAATCTGCTTCAAATATTTTGAGTTGATTTTATTGTTGACTTAAATGGTTTGAAATAGCAGGTCGTTACAACGTGGTATTAGAGCTTTGGTTTGACAAAGCTTAGCTTATTGGGTTTAAAAACTCATTAGAGATAAGATAGTGACACACTAGAGTGAGTGGAATTAACACTAGAATCACTCTAGAGGGAGTGTATTTTTAAAGATAAATTATTTTGGAAATATAAAGTATTTCAAAAAAAATTCCAAATGATTTTGAAAAGGAAGGGTATTCAACTTTTTGAATCGTAAATGATTTCTAAGATATTGATTCGGACTTTTGAAAGAGTTTATCTTATATGAATACGGAAATTATTTGAAAATCTTGGGATATTCAAAATGAAATTTGATCTAAATAGATTTGATATGACTTATATAGATTTTAAACGATTTTCTAAAGCTTTTGATTTTGAATTTGAAAAACTTGAATTTATTTGATACCTATTTTGAAAGATAGAAAATCGTATTGATCAAATTTAGATTTCCAATTATTGAAAAAAGAATTTGATTTTTTTTCCAATTTATTTGGACATGATGAATAGTTTATAAAAGTGGTTTATAAACAAAGAATTTCGACGACTTGAATCTCGATATTTGAAATGTTTTAAAAACAATAATAATATGATTTGAAAGTATTTGCAAATTATTTTTGCAAAATGATTTCTAACTTCGGGTTATGAAATGATTTGTTATATTACCATAGATTCAGGTAACCCATGACTAAAGGATGTGTATGTGATTAGGGTTGTAATCCCTTGATAATCGTCTGCTTTGGGGTTCAGAGAGATATCATTTATTGATATTGAATGCATGTGATAGGTCGTCCCTAGGCCTTATCATAGGGGGAAACCACCCAAACGGGTGATATAAGTGTTGATATGATTTTATAATAGAATGTTTGAAATGTTCGAAATGATTTTGGTGATGAAATCCCGAAGCGAAGTATGGTTCGATATAAAGAAAAATATAATATTTCAAATGATTTGAAAGTAAAGTCAGGATTTTAAGTCGAAGAGATTATTTATACTTTGATTTCAAGTTTTAAATCCTATTGTTATTTTGTTTAAAAATAAATTTGGTATTAAGTGGTATACATTAGTATGAATTTTTACCAACCTCTCGTTTTCAAGGACAAAAAGTTTTAAGGGGGATTTTGTAACAACCCAAGATTTTTGATGTTTTAAAATATGTAGTTGATTTAGATTTAATATTTAAATTTATGTTTATATTAAAAAAATTAGTTAGAATTTTAAATCTAGCCTATTTTAATTTGGATTCGAAAAAATCTTGTAGGTATAAATTTGATATTTGAATAAAAATGGTTTACTTAAATTTAAACATTGTTAATATTTAAGCTAATTGAAAATATGTTGTTTGAATATTTGTAGATTTGATGTTTGAAACATAATTTAACTTGAGAATTTATAATCTAATTTATTTAATTTAAATTTGAAATTGGTTTTAAATTAAATTAGTGTATGTTTTTGAAATGTACAAATGCACTTATATTATACTCTAATATAACAATTGGAAGATACACCTTGAGAAAATAATTGTTTATTTACTTTTGCCACTTGTTCTAGTTTGCTTAAAATTTTGACACTTGTTAAAATTGTGTTGAAAGACCAAACACCTGTGCTTCCACTTCTGTAACTTCATCAGTGATTTTCCTTTTGCCCCTTCTTCTCACATAAACCCTATATCCCCCATTTTCTTTTTTTATTTCTCCCAACGAAACAAATTCCATCACTTTCCCCCTTTTCTTCAATAATATCCTCCACTATAATCGCCCCTCTCTAAATTGCAATCTTCACTTCCCCATTCATGTTAAGGAAGATTTCATCTTGTGACCCAGGAAGCCCTCGCGCCTACCCCAGCACGGCCTTCCTCCATCTTGAGCATCACCGGTCGGAGCTCCAACCACTAACCAACCTTTTCCTAGACCTGAGCCTCCCTCCTCGTCAATGATCGCTCCTCCATAAAAAAACGATCGGAAATTCAAAGTTAGGCTCCCATCGCATCACCACCGCACCCACGACCACTTCTTCGACCATCCGATCTAGCCACCCCACCGACCACTCCAGCCTCTCGTTTGGAATGTTTCTCCACCCTAGAACCCGCTGATCTAGGAAGGAGAGAGCTACTACAACCTCGATCCACTTCGATAGGCGAGTTTTGATTTGCTTTTGAGTAAATATGAGAGTATGTGTTAAGATTTCAGACTCGATTTTGACTTTTGATTGTCTGGGTTTAACCTGAAAGCATTGACATGTTCGATATAACTTTGAAAATAATCTGGTTGGGTTGCCTGAGAAGTAACAAGGCTTAGAGTTAAAAATCATGGAATTTTAGCTGTGTGTATGTGCATATATATACATAAATATGTGTGTCTATATGTAACGACCCGCATTCTACGCATCGAAGGATCGTAGAATATTTATTTCTTTCACATACGAAGTCGTATGGTCATGTAACTTTGGGAGACGACTATAGGGGTCATTTCCCATGTTCATAATTTTTGCCGATTTTTAAATGACTATTTTGCCCCTAGCTGATCTTGTTTTGGCCATAATTTTTGATTGGTAAGGAATTTTGACCTGAAACCACTTCCATTAGATCCGGATGATGGTTTACCTTTCCGTAGAGTGGTCATATGTGAAAAACGGACTTACCGTTTGGGAGATATGGACGAAATAAGGTTTAGAAGGTTAAAAACAGCTTAACCGAGCCTAATTAGGGTGATTAGCAAGAGGGCCCATAACCCATTTCGGGATTAGGCTTTTGGGGAGGCTGAGAACAGTTAGGAAATGAATTTTATTTCATTTTTCAACCGCCTAAAACATTCCTCTAACCCTAGCCTTGGCCTCCACCTTCTAATTTCATCCCAAAGTTCAGATTTATAATTTATTTGTGGCAAAGGTGAGTGATTTGCATTGTTTTTTACTAATTACGGCTAATTAGGGGTTGATTAGTGATAATTAGCAAAATTATGGCTCAGAAAAATCTGGATTTTTTTTTTTTAAATTTTAAAATATTATTTTAGGCCTTTGTTAGAAATTTGGGTTAATTTGGTTAAGTTTTGCTAACACTATCATTAGTTAGGTTTAAACATGATTAGGGGAAAACATGGGTTCTTGGGTATGTTTGATCTATATTATCATGATTATTTATTGTTTTGGTGTTTGTGGATGACTACACATATTGCTATGACTGTTTGGAATGTTTTGTAATTGTTTAGAACAGTTAGAATAGTCGAAAACGCCGTCTAGTGGCGTAAAACAGTCGCTGGAAAAGTTGTAGAAAAATATGCAGGAATCGGATCGGATCGCCTATATCCAAACCGAACCGATCGTGCTCACCTTCTCTGACCCGAACCGACCCATTCGTGAAGCACATGCCATGACCCGACCCGATCGTAGAGCACACCCCCATCACGAACCAGACCACCCTTCACGAACCGCCTGTGCCACGAGCTGGTGCAACCCCCACAAGCTGACCTGGAGCATCGCGAACTGAATTATGGGCCACGAGTGGACCTAGACACCACGAACTGCCACTGCAACTCGCGAACTAGAGGGGGGACTACGAACCGATCACGAAGGCCCCAAACCGGAGCCTGGAGTCACGATGTCACGAGCTGTGAGTTGAAGGGGGAT
Source organism: Allium sativum (assembly GCA_030737875.1). NCBI lineage: Eukaryota > Viridiplantae > Streptophyta > Magnoliopsida > Asparagales > Amaryllidaceae > Allium > Allium sativum. The sequence goes on from CM060919.1 coordinate 591,543,728, forward strand.
CACGAATCGATGGCCACTAGCAGGAGTCATGAGCCGATGTCAGGAGGGAGAACCACGAATCGAAGCATGGACATGAATGGAAGCTTGGAGCTACAAACTGAAGAAACACGAACGGGAAGAGACCAATACCCGAGATGCAAAGGTAGTTCAAATGAGAAGTTAGAACTCGGGATCCAGATGGGAACCAACGAGTTAACTTCATAATTGGACTTTGCCGCGGGACGAGTGCAAATGGGTTATCGATATCCATTACTTTAGCTCACCACTTAGAGACGGATTAGTAGATATGGATCAGTGCACTGGGGTCATGGTGACTCTATGGAGCAAAGTGATCGTAGCGAAGGATTGGGTAATCGGGTGGTGGATATCGTATGCTTTACGCACTGAGTGAGAGATGTGAGGATGATTGTTATGTTTGATGTTTGCTATCACCATGACCCACACCCCCATTTACACTTTATGATAGTATTACCTTATAGTACTGTACATCTTGTTGTGCTAACTCTTTGGTTGCAGGAACAGGTTCAGGTATGATTGGATTATACCTATTATTGTTTTGTTTTGTTGCATATCTCTCATACAAGACTTTTGTCTGACCCAGAGTTTTATATCTCTTCTTATTACCCTGGGTGCTCTTAAACGTGCAGACTAGAGACAGGTCAGGTGATTATGCATGAGTAGCTGTACCGGAGACGAGCATGAGGCTTATTATCTACATATATTCTCCCTGTGTTGTTGATGGTCACTGCTTTGGGCATTAGTAGTGTACCTTTCCTTTCTTTTGCTTTAGAGACAGTATTTTGAAGTTGTAATAATGGTTATGGATCATACGCTGTATTTTGGATTTCCGCTGCTATGATGATTATGGTTTAGTTTTCAGCTTATGCACCGTCTCTCCAGTTTTATGTCAAGTATGTTACTATTATATTTTATTCCATGCGCTGTGAGACATTCTACAGGTTCCTTGTTAGTTCAAATTCCTTTTTTTCCCTTTCTTTGGCGACCATCATGTGCTAGTTGGGCATTGGCACAACGCACTTTCATTGGAAATGTCGACTGGTGCGGGGCTGGTCGTCACATTTGGTATCAGAGCTCTAGGTTGCGTAGTTAACCTAGGGAAAGACACCAGGGAGAGATAGTACGTATATGAGAGCGCGTATTTGTTATATTTTGGTTTTTAAAAGCTATATATATACACACTGTTAGTATATCTAAGGATGAAGTCGCACTGCACTGGCACCACTGAAGAGATGGTTAATCGTTTTCTCCTTACAGATTGAACGATGAGCCGATATACGAGGAGTACGGGTTCAGGGGCTAATAATAGGAATGTTCCTGATATGAGGACGATGTTTACTACCTTCATGCGAGTGATGCTTAGGGATGCTCGGGGAGCAGTTCGTAATGCTGCTAATGGTGGTGGTGCAGTAGTGCAGGCGCCTAGGGCCGATTTCGCCAAGCTTAACAAGGATTATACTAGTCTTGGTGGGAAGTCGTTCCATGGAATGGAGTTGGCTACGGATGTTCAAGATTGGTTGGATAGTTGTGGGCGCATCTTCGAGGAATTGGGAATCGATGATGCCATGAAGAGAAAGTTAGCATCGCTTTAGCTTCAAGGACGAGTATGAATAGGTTGAATGCTATTAAAGCAGCTGCTCTTGAAGATTAAGTTACTTGGAATCAATTTATGACTCGTTTCAGTGAAAAGTTCATTCCAGTTGCTCACAAATCTGAATTGTTAAGGAAATTTTTGGAGCTTAAGCAAAATGGTAGGGCAGTCTTGGAATATATTGCTGAGTTCGATAATTTATCGAAGTATGGATTATCTCTTAATGACACGGCTGAGAAGAAGAACGAGAAGTTCATAACCGGCTTAGATGAGTACTTAAGGGGAAAGGATGATAAACCACATCGATGAGACGTTCGAGTCTATTGTGGGAAAGGCATTGAGATCAGAGAGTCTTTACCCTAAGCCAAAGTCTGAAGTTGTCGTTGCATCTACAGAGGAGCCAAAGCCACAAGCAAGCGGTGGAGGCAAGGAAAAGTCCCGGAATAAGAGGAAATAGAACCAAACCAAGGATGGTCAGAATAAGAAGAATAAGAAAGATGGCGAGTGCTTTAGCTGTGGCAAGAAGGGCCACTATGCTAGAGATTGTCAGGAAAAGCCTGGGGAAAGGAAGTGCTTCAATTGCGGCCAAGTGGGACATCACAAGGATAATTGCCCGCAACCCCCTAAAGAGAAGCAGATTGTGAAAGCATATGCTATCAACGCTGTTTCTTCTTCGTCGAATGCCCCAACTGTGGAGGAGAAGGGAAAGGGCGTCATTATTCGAGGTATGCTTTCTATTTATGATGTTTTTGTTCTAGTTTTGTTGATAGCGAGGCATCCCACTCCTTCATATCTAGTGACCTGGTAGATAAGTTGGGATTGGAACCTGAGATAGTCGATAGACGTTTAGTTGTGATGAACCCGACAAGTGGTTCGACTAGCCTTTACATGATTTGTTGTAATGTGGCCTTATCGAGTCATGGATGTATGTTTGCTTGTGATTGCTTAGTTGCTTTGCTAGTATCATCTCACGTAGATTGTCTGAATTCGCAGGAGACGTTCCTTGAGTGCTTGTCTGATATTGGTTTAGGCCTTTGGGGCTTGTGCTTGGGGAATGTCGAGTTCGACTAGGATGGTTTGCGCGAGAGAAAAGTATTTGTTGTGATTTCCATTGAATGATATCTCGGCTTACTCAAGGAGTGATGTGTAGCCATGATATGATAAGACTATTCAATGGTATGGGCTGATGCGAGTTTGACTCGATAGCGTTATGAGATGACTCGAGTGGGACACGAGAAAGATGCAAAGTAATGGATTGTTTAGGACCCTATGTTGATGTTCTTTTTGAAGGAATAGCATGTATTCATTGATCATGGAAGATGCAATGAGTGTTAGGATGACTCAAGTTGGATTTGAACTCGTAAAAGAAAATAGGTGTTTGTTGATCTTAGAGATGCAACGAATAGGGAGATGACTCACGCTGGATTAGAGTTTGTCGGTAATGGATACTCAAGACTGGGTCTGAGTTTATGGTTAATAGATTGACTCGAGTTGGACTCGAGAAGGCTGCAAGGAAATGGATTGGCTCGTGTTGGACTCAAAAGGGCAGCAAGATAATGGATAGACTTGGGAGGGACTCGAGTGTTTTAGGCGGACTAGAAGCAGGGGTATCTGGGGACGCCCGTTACCTTGGATCCATTAGACGTGATCTAGTTATCCATGGAGGATAAACGTACGTTGGATGTATGGTAGTCCATATGGAGGCGGGGCTTCCATTAGCCTTGGGATTGGTTGGACCAGTTAAGTGGGCATCGACGTATGTATGGAGGCGGGGCTTCCGTTAGCCTAGGGATTCGTTGGACCAGTTTTGTAGGTATCGACGTGTGTATGGATTTAGCAGGTGATAGATAGGACATGTTTGATGGATGCTATGGTTGCTATGTTTGTTCCTGTTTTATTCCCTTAAGTAGACTATTACCTGTAGGGAGAATGAAGAGATAATGGTATTCACAGATGCACGTGGTACCAGACTTGGTTTTGTACTGATGCATTAAGTAAGAAACATGCAAGTTTAGATGCTATGTTTCTTGAATGGAAGTAATTGGAGTATATCATGGGAGATGATTTCAGACCTAAATATGGATTGGATCTAGAAATATTGGCAAGTTTGACGGTTAGACCGACTTTGATTGAGCAGATTGGTTCCAGTTAGAGGGATGATCCTCATAGAAATCATCTCCAAGGAAGAGATGAATACCGATGGTGAGAAAATGAATAAGTATGGACCAGATGGAGAAGGATCGCTTTGAAAGGATGATAAACTGGTTGTACCCAATGTTAATGGATAGAGAGATGAAGTTCTTAGAGAATGTCATCACTCAAGACTGACTGTACATCCCAGTGGTAACAAAATGTATCGAGGTACATGAAGAAGACCTACTACTGGGTAGGGATGAAGAGAGACGTTGGGAAGTTTATCTCCAAGAGTATAAATTTCTAGTTAGTTAAAGCCGAGCAAAGGAAGCCTAGTGGTTTGTTACAACCATTGAAAATTCCCGAATGGAATTGGTAATAAGTCTAGATGGATTTCATAGATGGTTTACCGAGGATTAGATCGGGCCATGACATTATTTGGGTGATTGTGGACCGATCGACTAAGAGTGCAAGGTTTATACCCGTCAAGTCGAATAGAACAGCAGCTAAGTTTGCGGAACTATATATGAAATGGGTAGTGAGATTTCATGGAGTACCTAAAAGCATTGTGAGTGACCGAGACCCGTTGTTTACTAGTGGGTTTTGGAAGAGCTTACAAGAGGCTTTAGGGTCAGAACTACACCTCAGTACTGTGTATCATCCTCAAACTGACGGTCAGACAGAGAGGGTGAATCGAGTATTAGAAGATCTCTTGAGGGCTTGCATATTGGATTTTGGTGGATCATGGGATGACCATTTGCATCTAGTAGAGTTTGCATATAATAATAGTTATCAGTCCAGTATTGGTATAGCTCCATTTGAAGCTTTGTATGGAAGACCGTGCAACTCACCGTCATGTTGGTTAGAAACTGGTGAGAAGTTTGTGCTTGGACCAGATGTGATAAGAGAAACTTCAGATAAGATTAAGATCATTCAACAGCGAATGAAGGCTGCCAAAGATAGGCAGAAGAGTTATGCGGATAAGAGGAGAAGAGATTTAAAATTCTCCATTGGCAATTTGGTGTTTGTCAAGATTTCTCCATTAAAGAGCGTGATACAATTTGGTAAAAGAGGCAAGTTAACACCAAGATTTGTTGGTCCATTCCCAATCCTTGAGCAAGTTGGGAATTTGGAATATAAAATTAAATTACCAGAGAAGATGGCAGGAGCTCATAACGTATTTCATGTTTCCTAGTTAAGGAAATTTGTAATAACCCGGAAATTCTGAGCCAATTTAAAATTTTTATTTTGGCAATTTTAATGAAGTTTGAATATTTAAAATGGATTATTTTAAATAATATTGATGAGAAATTTATTTTGAATAGAATTAGAACGTATATATTTATTTGAATTGTCGTTGGAATATAAATATTTATTTATAATTATATAAGGAATTGAAAATGGCGCGGTAGTTCGAAAATTCGATTTCAAAATTCAAATGAATGTGTAGGATTGAAAATAAACCTGATTTTAGCGAAACCAAAAATATTAGAATCTAATTGAGAATATCTTTCAACGAATCCGAAAAATCGAAATTTCATAGCGGGAATAAAAAGTTATGCCCAGTTGAAAATCCAGAATAGTCGTTATGGAATTCTGGCCCTTAAAAATGGAAATTTTGCAAACGACTTTGGTTTTCGACGAAACCACTTTTGTTGGATCCGTGATGTCAAATTATTGCTAGATTTCAAAATTCGTAAATTTTCGAATCAATATGTGAGCGTGGCCAAGGAAAACGCGTTTGATCAGTTTCAGTTGATTTTAATCGACTGGAAAATGGCCATTTTTCAAAGGGTATCGGAATTTGACGAAATTAGTTTTGATAGGACCATATCGTCAATACGAAGCTAGAAAATATTTTTCGGGAATTTTTAAAGTCTGTATGTGGCCCTGGTAAATTGAAATGTGCGTTCAAATTCAATATATAGATTTATATTTTGATTTTGACGAAAACTGATCGAATCAGCCTGCGATTCCTATCCCATTATGTTCGGAATGAGGGTAATTAGCTATGGACGACAGTCGGTGGGTTCGATTTCGAGGTCGAAATAAAAGTTGCTTTTTGAAATTAAAGGATTAAATAAATAAAATAATAATAAAAACCTCCCTCTCTCTCCCTATTCTCTCTCATCCCCCCTCCCCCCGGTTTCATTTCAATAGAAAAAAAAGGAAGGCGACGGAAGCCGCTCCACCGCCGCCAGGCGCGACCGATCCCCCTCCCCTCTCGCTCGCGCCAGTCGCTGGTTCCCTCCCCCCCTCTTCCTCCACGTCCTCCAACGACGAACACCCCCCACCCCCAAATCAATTTGAAACCTCGCGCACCCCCACTCCCACCAGAAAACCGCCGCGCCACTCCCTGAGCCGCCATTCCACCTCCGTTGCCACCACCCAAGTCCGGCGCCTCCCCTATGAGACCCCCTCTCCTCCACTTAATAAGGTAAGTTTTTATATAAAGAAATAACATTTTTATGCTAATAAAAATCACATTTTTATTGGATTTGTATGCTAATAATGTCATGGAATGTTTGTGTAAGGAAAGAGGAATAAAAAGATTCGATTTTTTAATTTGAAATCAAGAGTTAATTTTTATATGAAATACATCATAATAAAAATGGGATTTTTATTATATGGAAGGCGTTGTAAAAATTGAATCTTTATATATATGGAGCTTCAGAAAGGTACGATTTTTGTATATGTAAAGATTTGATTTTTCTAGGAGTAAAGATACGATTTTTCTATGAGGAAAGATTCGATTTTTTTTATGAGGTAAAAATACGATCTTGGGCTATGTAAAAATACGATTTTTTTATATATGTAATAAAATAAAAATTCAATCTTTATATGATGTAGAGAATAAAAATATGATTTTTATATCATAAGAAGAATAAAAATATGATTCTTATATAAGTAGTGAATCAAAAATATAATTTTTATATAGTGATAAGGATAAAAATAGAATTTTTATCTATATAGTAGAGGTGTAAAAATAATTTTTTTATCTATATAGTAGCGGTGTAAAAATAGAATTTTTATCTATATAGTAGCGGTGTAAAAATAGAATTTTTATCTATATAGTAGCAGTATAAAAGTGTGATTTTTATCTATATAAAGTGAATATAAAAATGTGATTTTTATATACATAGCAATAATATAAAAATGTGATTTTTATATACATAGCAACAATATAAGAATGTGATTTTTATATACATAGCAACAATATAAAAATGTGAACTTTATGTACATAGCAACAATATAAAAATGTGATTTTTATATATGTAGTGGCTACAGACGATGAAATTGACAAAAGGCGAGCAAGACGAAGACTTCTACATATGAAGAGTCATGGCGATTGGTTTAGCTAGTCGGTGAGAACTTCTTACTTTAAATCTTGTTTTCTAGTTAAAATATATACTAGGATGCAGACGGTGCTTAGCAGCACCCGACACCCGTCGTCCACAGACCATGGACGACTTGTATGCTTGTTTGATGTGTTGTGAAGTTTGTTTGTGATGTTGATGTGAAATGGATAATAAAACATTCATGTGTTGAAATAAATATTTTATCGTTAAAAATATAATTTTTAACGGGAATGTGAATAAATAAATATTCATCTACAAACCGGACGGTTTGTTTATGTTCACCTATTTGTTTGAAGGATATTGATTGGGATGATAAATTTTACACGTCGCCCAACTGCACAAATAATATTCAGTGTTTGTGGATTGAAACCCCACACGGATGTTGAGATGATATTTGAAGTACACTAATCCCAATTGTTTAGTGGTATGTCGATCGTTTGATTGACAGACTGTATGAGCGTTAATTAGTTATATTTAATGTTTATACAGTTGTGTGGTGCACTTTGGGTGATGGTTGATTATTTATCGTTGCTATTATATACATGTGTTGTATGGAATCCATATAATTAACATTATATGGTAATTGATTGGACCTCATTCCAATTGGGAAAATAAAGAATATTATAAAATATAGAATCATGTGTTGAATAGAATAAATAGTCATGTGTTGACGATGCTCATGTGTTGAGAATATTCATGTGTTGAAACTTATCATGTGTAGAGTAAAATATTTTAACAATAAAAATTTACATCTTTATTATAATTTTATAAAATATATTAAATAACAAAAATAGTCATGTGTTGACGATGCTCATGTGTTGAGAATATTCATGTGTTGAAAGAAATAAAGATTCATGTGTTGAATAGAAGAAAATATTCATTTGTTGAATAGAATAACGAAGTTATTGAAATACATAAAGATGTGTTGATTAGAGATGCGTCATTTTGACGCGAACGATATTTATATCGATTATACTCGTTTTTGTAATGAATATAGAAAAGGAATTGGTTTCAAAATATAATGTTTTGAAAATATTATCATTTATATAGTAATGATAAGAAATATTCAATTTTGATTTGAAATTGAATATGAAGTTGAAATTGTTTTGAAAACGAATTTAAAATGATTTATAACATACGTTTTAAAAGGAAATCGACGAAATGTATATATATTATATTATATATATATATATAATGGCCTGAATAGAACGCGCCGCGTCGCGGTAATTCGTGAATTTCGACCGTTGACTTCGAGTAGACGTTACGGGAGATCCGACCGTCGGATTCTCCTGAAACCGGAACCGTTGGGTTCGTATCGAAAAGAGCTTTCCAATGAATATTAGAAATTTGAAATCTAACGGTTGGATTTGGAATTATGTCCAAATCAAATTTGGAAAAGGTCGCTGTAAGTGCAGTTCGGTGGCCGTTATTGAAAACCAACTGTACGGGCCTTGATAAAATTATTAAAAATATTGATAATTTGTGTAAAATCATAATATGTGAGTTGGAAAGAACTGGAATGGAAAATTCCACATTTGAAAGGATAAAAATATATTTTTATCGAAATGAACTAGTTTTGAACTAGATTTGAAGTGGTTTTGAAAATAATCAAAATTTCCAATACGTGAATTGGAATGGATTTGAATCGAAATTATCTTCAGAATATTTCGATGTTGGATTTCGTGATTATACAGATATGGTTGTGGAAATTTGAAAGATATATTTATATCGTTATTTCCAATACGATATTTTTTGGTTTCCGAATTTGATATTGAATATAAGCCGATATATTTTCTATTCAGAGCCTTGTATTTAATATCAGATGGGATTTTGGGTTCGTCGTGAGTGGTGTCTTAAATAACACTTTTCTTGAACCAGTTTAGAAAAGAATAAATCTTTTAATTAAGATTTAGTGAAATTTTCCAGTTAATTGGTATTTAATTGGAATTGAATTTAAATTGGTTTTTGGGGTTTATCGTGAGCGGTGTTGTGAATAACACCTGTTCTTTAACCCGATTAACAATGAAATGTGATTTTTGGTTTATCGTGAACCGTGTTTTAGAGGACATTGGTTCTTTAACCCAGTTAAAGACAGGATATTGATTTTATTAGAAGATTAAAACTAAGTGGAGTTTTAATGAATCTTTAATTAGATTAAAGTGATCGAGGATGGAGTATCACCAGTTTTGCTCCAAAGCGATAGTTAAATCTTTAATTAGATTTGAACGTGAAATGGTAATTGATATTTACCGATAACACCGTAGTGTTAGATATGGAGTATTACCAGTTTTGCTCCATGGGATGAATAGGTTGGGATTGGGAAATAAAATAAATAATTACTTCGGTGTGGTTCGCTAATCCCGACTAGTTTGAAAAACCTTAACATGGTTTGAAATGATATCCAAAGGAAGATTAAAGAATAAATTTAGAAGAATTTATCTTTGATAAAATTAATGGGAACCTTTCCCTAAGAATGTGAAAATTTGAATAAAAGAATATTCTGAATTGGAATGAGGCGTATGTTGTGTTTGTGTAACACATGTTTATTATATACGCGGGTTATTCGGAAAGGTCGGGTTTACACCCATTCTGAATAACCGATTCGACGATATGTCGAAGATGAAGACGGTGGTTGAAGACCGGAAGTCTTCACATCGTTTGGATGATTATTGATGATCTTAATTGGGATGTACACCCAAGATGAGGGAATCAGTTGGTGATCGTCCAGACGTACTTGGAGATCGATGGATATGCGAGGAAAGTGCCTCCGGTTTCGTTCAAACCCAGAACGAACTTGTAAATGGACTATGTGTCTGGCATTGGATTTTATTCTGTGTGATTGATCTCTATTAAATATACATCTGTTTGGCGGTGGAGAATTTATTCTCTTGCTTAACGCCCTTCTTTGAGACGTACGAGCTCAGAGGTTGTATATCGATGGACATCAATCGCATGGAGTGAATTGCCTGTGTGGCACGCCTAAGTGGCAGATGATCAAGGCTTCTGTTGAAAAGCAAAGCCTTGTGGTTGATGATCAAAGCACGGCCTGTGTGGTGCAGCTTTGTGTATAGCGTTAATTCGCGAGCCTCACACCTCGGTATGAGTCAAAACGGGGTAGTGACTGCAGGGAGAGAACGACGTTTCTTTCTAGCTAGTGGTGGTGTCAGTGCTTAAACTGGCTGACATTTATATACTTTTCACCTATGTGGTTGTTGGAATGCGAGGCGCCTCGAATATATGGTCGATAACTGGCACTATGTGAACCGACGTACATACCATTATATAGGTCCTATAGGACTGGGAAACATGTGTTCAGGAATTGCCAATCCTCAATAGTAAGAGAGGACCGACCCTGAAGATCCAAGGATCGTTGTGTGTGGTCCTGAGACATTTGCTAGAGTGTCTCGAACGGAGAGGAGCTTGCCCCTTGCCTCGACTCATGATGGAATCCAATTTCCAATACGTGACTTTCGGTTTTATTTGTAGAGCCTAGTATGGCGACATAGTGGTATATATGGGTCACTTATGCCATCTATGATTGCTATTTATGATGAAATTGTTTTGAAACTATACACTTATAGTAATATCAAAATAATCTGTTTTTAAACATATCAAGCATTCTTTGGCTATTATAAGGTAAAACCCTATCCTCCGGCTTGCGGTGCATTGTGTGATGGGACATGGGGCTTATGATAGCTTCATTTTTCTTTATTTAGCATTGCGTTGTTTGTTTTATGCACTGGTATTCTTGGGAGGAAACCCGTTCCGTGTTATACGGCGTGGTCCCTTGATTTACCTAACTTTAAAAATAAAGATTAATAACTGTTTTAGTTCTCACACCAGTCACATGACTGACCTGGAGTTTATTGTTTTAACCTAAACTTTGGGTGCCCTTATTTTCGACACGGGCAGCTAGTAGTTTTGGTTTTGCAGATTTATATTCACAGGATCCTGGTTTACAGCTGGAACGATACTCGGAAAGCTCTGTATCCGTGTATTTCTTTCAGTTGTGTCTGGTATTATTTTTCCGCTGCAATGTATTTAAATGTAATTTAAATCTCTGATATTTGTCAAATGTGTAATATTTATTCATACTCTGTATATTCTTGTATTCTGATGGAATTGTTGTAATAAACAATGAAATGTTCTTCTGTTTGTGTTCTAATGTGTGTTGTTCTCAAAGCGATTCGTACTTTCCTTACCGGGGAAGTTACGGGTTACTACAAAATTCGTGCACGACCTGAACCCGAGGCGGTTGGGAACTGCAAGACGATTCGTATTGTCGAACACGGCACAAAGCAACTTCGAAGGAAAGCTGTGGATCTAGTCAAAGTTCAGTGGGGCGAGAATGAGAAAGACTGTACTTGGGAAATAGAGGAGAATATGAGGAGGACGTAACCAGAACTCTTTGCCTGGTAAGATTTTAATTGCGACTTAGTTTTCTGCATGCTAGGATAGACTTGTTTGTTTGTTTTTGTATGTTTGATTGTTGTGAATGGTTGGTAGGCATGCAGGATCCTTTGCTTGTTTCTTAGTTAAGGAATTTCGAGGGCGAAATTTCTTAAGAAGGGAGAGCGTTTTCTGTGTTTTTCTGTGCAGATCACATTTTTCCAAAAACAGAAGGTTCAATATATGAAGTGGGTTTATTGTAAATCTTTCTTATATCTATATGTGCATAAACCAATTAGAAGTGGTTTTATTGTAAATCTTGCTTGTATCTGTTTCAATGTCGGTCCATCTCATGTCACCTTCTTAAACTAAGAAAGGTGAGTTTACTCACTCACGACTAGCATTTTTATTAAGTGAATTAAATCTTTTGAAATGGTATATGGAATGTTAGGATGCATTAGAAAATTCATGATTGTTGTTATATGACTTGTGCACATGTAACACGAGCACAAATGACATAAATGGCACGATATAATTACTATGTGATTGATTGTTATGTTTGTCTACCATGTGACATGTGTGATGTTATATTTATTTTATTTTGTTCTCACACTGCTAGTTCCCTTAGATTTAGAAAATAAAATCACTATGGGTTGAAATGATACATACCTGAACGACTGTATAAATTTAGGAAATAAATTCGAATCGATTTGGGATGCGTGTCGAAATGATATAAACTTGGGATTCGAATTGTGTAAAACAGATTGGAATGATATATACCTGTATCACTTTACCATAGGGTAGAAAACTTTATAGAATACCATGGACATTAAATAAAAGCACTTTTTGGATTTTATAATTATGAATATATTTCTTGAAACTAAAATATCTTAGTTTAAATTTAATGTTTAAAACAATTTTAATTTAAATGTATGAATTTAGGTAAAATTGATTTGGCATAAAGATTTAGCACGATTTTCTAAATTGGATTTATTATTTGGAGGTAATATTAATTCAGAAACTTTACAAGTATGTTTAGTTTATAAAATTTAATTTTGATAGATAATTTAAATTCTAAGCTTAAAGTAGCATTTTAAAATATTTGAATTTGAAAGTATAAGTTAAACTTAACGAATTCAATGAATAGGTTATTCAACTTAGATAAATTAATTAGGAATTTTTAATTTAAGTAAAAATTTGATATGTTGCTCCAAAGTTAAAGAATTGATTTTAGTAATAGAACTAAATACCTAGGAATATTGGTTTAAGAAACTACAACAAAAAGACTATATTACAACTGCAATTTTACAACTATCAGAAAACAGCAGTTGTAATAAACGTTTTTTACAACTCCTTTTTCTGGATAGTTGTAAAAAAAAGTATTTTAAAGAACTCTTTCATTTTGCTAGTTGTAAAAAATGACTGTTACAACTATTATTTCCTGTAGGTTGTAGAAGATCATCCTTTGCAATTTTTTCTACAAACAATTTTTTTTTTGGGCTCCAAAATGAAACTTATGACCCAAACTTCTGTTTTGGCTCCAAAACCCTCGTTTTAATCGAAATATTTTGTTTTTCGTTACCCTGAAATTTAGTTTCTGAAACGACCCAAACTCGCCCTTCCGGAAAAGCCCGGATTGAGTTGAGAACACGACAAGTCAGAAGACAAATAGAAGAACATTTCATTGCTTATTACAACAATTACATCAGAGTACAAGAATATTCCAGTGTATGAATAAATAATATACATTTGACAAATATCAGAGATTTAAATTACATTTAAATACATAGCAGCAGAAAATAATACATAACACAACTGAAAAGAATACATGGATACAGGGCTTTCCGAATATAGTTCTAGCTATAAATCTAGGATCCTGTGAATATAATATCTGCAAAACCAAAACTACTAGCTGCCCGTGTGGAAAATAGGGGCACCCGGAGTTTAGGTTAAAATAATAAACTCCAGGTCAGTCATTTGACTGGTGTGAGAACTAAAACGGTTATTAATTTTATTTTAAAGTTAAGTATATCAAGGGACCACATCGTATAACACGGAACGGGTTTACCCCCAGGAATACCAGTGCATAAAACAAACAACGCAATGCCAATTAAAGAAAATGAAGCTATTATAAGACTCATGTCCCATCACACATTGCAACACAAGATGGAGGACAGAGGTTTACCTTATAATAGCGCTTGGTATGTGAAATTTTATCTTTTATTATTACTATAAGTGAAGAAATCAACTTCAAATATAAATGTATCAGTCATAGGCGGCATGGGTACCATCTATCATGTCGCCATACTGGGCTCTACAATCAAAACCGAAATGTCACGTACTGGAAATTGGATTTCCGTCATGAGTCGAGGCAAGGGATGGTTCCTCACCACTTTAAGACACTCTAGCTAATGTCTCAGGATTCCCCGCAGAGAACCCTGTGATGCTTCAGGGCCGGTCCTCTCTCTTTTGTTTGAGGATTGGTTATTCCTGAATACACGTTTCCCTGTCTTATCGGACCTATCCATCGGCTCCGTAGTAAACGATATATCTGAGGCGCCTCGCAATCTAACATCCACATAGGTAAAAATATAATAAATTCCTAGGCTCCATACCATGACACCACCCATAGCTAGAAAGAAACGTCATGCACTCCCTGCAGTCACGAACCTGTTTCTGACTCATACCGAGGTGTGAGGCTTGCGAATTAAAGCTATACACAAAGCTATGCCCTTTAAGGTTGTGCTTTGATCATCAATCACAAGACTCTGCTTTTCAACAGAAGCCTTGATCATTTGCATCTCAGCATGCCACATTGACAATTCATGCCATGCAACTGATTTCCATTGATATATAACCTCTGAGCTCGTACGTCTCTGAGAAGGGTGTTAAGCAAGAGAATAAATTCTCCGCCACCAAATAGATATATATTTAATAGATATCAATCAACACAGCATAAAATCCAATGTAAGACACACATCCATATAATAGTTCGTTCTGGGTCTGAACGAAACTAGAGGCACCTTCTTCCTCGTCGCGTGTCCAATACAGGAGAGAGGTCCTCACATATCCGGTCGATCTCCAAGTATGTCTGGACGATCACCACTTATTACCTTGTTTTGGATGTACAGCACAATCAAGACATCAGTAATCATCCAAACGATGTGAAGACCTCCGGTCTTCAACCACTGTCTTCATCATCGAGTTATCGTCGAATCAATTATTCAGAATGGGTATAAACCCGGCCTTTTCGAATAATTCACGTATTTTATAATCAAGTGCTATAAAACACAACATACGCCTCATTCCAATTCTGAACATTCCTTTATTTAAATATTCTATCCTTTGGTAAAGGTTCCCATTAATTTTATCAAAGATAAATTCTTTAAATTTATTCTTTAATCTTCCTTTGGATATCAATTCAAACCAAATTAGGGTTATCCAGACTATTCGGGATTATCGAACCATACCGAAGTAACCATTTCTTTTATTATCCCAATCCCAACCTATTCATCCCATGGAGCAAAACTGGTAATACTCCATATCTAACACCTTGGTGTTATCGGTAAATTTAATTACCATTTCACTTTAAAAATTAATTAAATATTTAACTATCGCTTGGAGCAAAACTGGTGATACTCCATTCTCGATCATTTCTCAAATTTGATAATTTAAATTATCAATTCACATTTCAATCTAATTAAAGATTCGTTAAAACTCCACTTAGTTTTAATCTTCCCAAAAATCAATATTAATGATTATTTAACTTTGGAAACACAAACATGCCGCATCGACAATCTACATCGTACTATTGATTTCTGCTGATATATAACCTCTAAGCTCATACAACTTAGAGAAGTATGTTAAACAAGAGAATTAATTCTCCGCCACCAAACAAATATATATTTAGCAGAGATCAACCATACAGTTCGAAATACAATGTTAGACATGTAATCCTGCCTTTTACTGGGTTAAAGAACTAATGTCATTTAAAACACAGTTCACGATAAACCCAAATCACATTCCATTAATTATGGAATCTTCACGGAAAACAGATCAATATATAATCGATATCAATTTCTATATCTGACTAATAATATAAATGAAATAACGACAAAGCCTTTTAAATTCCATATATATTACCAGTCTTCTTGCACAGAAGCTCACTTTGATTATTATCAAATCGAATTCCATTCAATTCCAATTTAATATATTAAATTGGAAAACTTTACTTTAGAAAATCCTCGTTAAATCTTAATAAAAAGATTTATAAATTCCAGATCACATTTCACTGTAAATCGGGTTAAAGAACGAATGTCGTTAAAACACAGTTCATGATAAAGCCAATTCACATTCCATTTTATTCTAATTAAATGTTAATTAACTGGAAACTCTAATAATCTTAATTAAAAGATTTATCCTTTTCACACGAGGTTTAAGAACAGTGTTATTTAAGACACCATTCACGAAAAACCCAAAATCCAATTCTTTTATTCAGTTCCAATTAAATATTAATAAATTGGAAAACTTCACTAAATCTCCATTCAAACGCTACAAGAAAACACTGATTTTACAACGGAAAAATCCATCGCCAAACCGTCGCTAAAGGGTAGTTAGCAGCGGATTTGCAACAGAATACGACTGTCGTTAAAAAGCACGTCGTTATTTTAGGCACAATTTTGCGACGGAAATTAATGTCGATTCTCCATCACTTTACCGTCGTTTAAGGATATATTAACATTTCATTTTAAAATATTTTCATCGGCGTTTTATCGACAGACATAAAACATAATAAAATAATTAAATATTTATCCGTTGCTAAATTCACGCTATTTAGCAAGGAATTACCGAAGGAAATATATAATAAACATTTTGTATTCCAATTATCCGTCGTAAATCCTAGCATTATAGCGACGGATTAACGACGGCCGTATCTATTAACACGTATACATCATTTTTATTATCCATCGGTAAACCATCACTATCTTTAAAATTTCAATTTTTACTTAGTGACGCTTTAGCATCGATTTTTATAAAATTTCCATCGGTATCCCTTTCTGTTATGTTTTTTTTTTTCAGTTATCATCATTACCCGTCAATATATATATATATAATATATATATATATATGTATGCATGTATATATATATATATGTATATGTATATATATAATGCACACACATGTATATATATGCATGCACATAAAATGAGCGACATTAACAAAAAAGAAAATGGAACTGCTAGTTTTTTATCACAATAATATCTTTTTATTGGAGCTAATATTCCATAAACAATACTGTCCATAATAATCCATTAATTCATACATACCCTAGACTGGATTATAACTAACAAAACTATTTAGCTGGTGCTAGTGGTATTCCATACAAAAACATCCTTACAACAAAATATATCCAGACACCATACACGAGTAACTCATGAAGATGACGATGGCGAAGAATTTGCATAATTAGATTCATCGTTTCTCTGAAGCATTGCCATCTCTTGTTTCATTTGTGCTTGAAAGTAGGGGTGAGCAATATTCGGTTCAAACCGAATTAACCGACCAAACCGGTTCATTTAGGTCAGTTTGGTTTGGTTTTAAAACTAAATCGGTTTGAATTCGGTTTGTAAAATATATTTTTTTGGTTATCGGTTTAACCGAATTAACCGAACTTTTAATTTATTATCTAATTTTATGGTGTTGTAGTACCTTAAATAATTATTTTAATGATAATATACAAAGGCATGTGTTGCGAATATGTCAAAATTTTATTATAAACATAAAATTTACTGTATAAAATTAATCCAATCACAAATTTATGATTTACTTTGAGTGAATTCATCATTTAAGTAATAACACATTCTTCTAGTTCGGTTAAATCGGTTACTGACCGAATTAACCGAAATTAATTTGGTTCGGTTCGGTTCAGTTTGGAAAATTTTCGGTTTCTATTCGGTTTGAGTTTTTTAAGCTCCAAACAAACCGAACCGACCGAACGCTCACCGCTACTTGAAAGTAATAATCCGACTGAGTCACTGATAAACTATTCAAAAATAAATAATGTTCAAAATACAAGAAGAATATGTAAACAAAAATTGGAATACTTTTTAATTAAAGGCACTAGTTTATGCTGATGTAATAACACATTGGTTGGTATCACTAACACTAAAATACAACAATTTCAAACTACCGGCTGCTTTCAGCCAAATTTTGGTTAGCAAGTAATTTTATTTTGCATTCCTTCTTATTATGAAATATCAAATTAATATGTTGGTTAGCAAGCAATTTTATATGTGAACCAGGAATATGAATATGCATTCAGCTTTCCTGGAAATTGACTGCAATAATTTGCCAGTCCTATCCATCTTCTCTATTATTTATAATGTTTGAACGTTCCAACAGACTTGTTATAAAATATCTCAACTCTACATATTATAACCTCCAATTTTTCCCAATAATCTCATGTTTTTATCAATCAGTTGTTTTTGTTGGCGATTGTTCTGTTCTATTACACATGCATGTATGGGTAGACCGTATTAGGAAATGAGAGTAAAAGTTCGATACTCAAAAATATGGAAATGAAAGAAATTACCTGATTATGAAGCTTCTGGATAAGTTTTATGTGCATACAGTAGTTGTGCATGAGCCAGCCCATCTTTTGGCTTCAATAAGAACTAGCATAATGCAACTGTTAAAATATCAGTATATATAAATATATATTTAAGAGCACTTAACGGTAACATAAATTCTTCACATAAATGTATGTATATACACACAAAAATACACATACACACTCACACATCTACATACACACACATTTTACCGTGCAGGAAAAGGAAGAGGACACATATCTATGAAGTATACAGCAAGCACATTCGGCAAGGATGACATTATAGAAATAGTTGCCTTTTGCTCCATCAAGCTTAAACCCAACTAGACAAGTCAGAGTTGCAGCACCAACACCCAATATGGTTCAAACAATAGCCCCAGTAGAACAATTTCCATTGCTTGACTCATCGAATACACATCCAACTATATACTTGATTACATGTACATGGCATGATCAATTCATAACTCAAATAGTTGCAAATCTACAATAGTATTGATGTTAAAATCATGAAAAAAATCAACGTTTCATTAACAAACTTGTTCTATGATTAAAAGAAATATATCAATGAATAATTGTGGAAGTTGAACAAAATATGAGAACATCTGCAAAATTGACAAAATAAGAGGTTCCAGAAGACAAAGAAAATAATTGCACTGAATATTAGAAGTGGAATAGTAACATTAAGAAATCCAATTTTTCACATATAGAAAAACAAAAATTCTGTCATGTTTAATTATGTTATCTCAATCATAAAATGCATGATGGATTGTCATATCTAATTCTGTGCAGATATATCAACTAGAGTAACAGAATTATGAAGGTTGCATTACATAATTCCACCCAAATTAACAAGCAGTCTGTATTTGTCCATCGTTACTTATTACGTTAAACAGTTGCATATTCTAACAAAGCTAAAACAAAAGGTAAGGTCTTCGGCAACACATCAACCTAAATTGGCCAAATAAATATTTACACAAATACTAAGAAATTTTGAGAAACTATTTCTGACCATGTGATATAAATCTCGCTTTTAGACCCATAGCCTACTACCATCTATAGTTTTTCCTCTTGAATCTATAGGTATTACTATTTGTGGATGGATCCAGATTAACAAGCTCCAGATTTTAGCACACATGCAAATATGAACCTTCAAATAACTTATGCACAATCCACCAAATTTAATGTTTTACCAAGAATCGTTGTTTCTAGCCTCAGACAGAATAACTATGCTCATGATCCTATTTATTTTTATATGTTGATTAGTAATAATCATTGCATAGCCAATTTGAAGATACATGTGTTCACAAACTTCCGCCGGCTCTTATTAACCATTCGATAATTTCATAACTATTTTATGATAGATATAAGGATATGCATTTGCTTAATCATCAATCAATTATGATATGGTACTATATATTGATACCTAAAGAAAAGAACAAACTAAATCAAACAAGGTGATTACACAATCACCTGCTGGACCTTGTAAGCCTCTTCGTATTTTGACCAAGAAGTCGTCGACCACCAGTTAAATTGTTTTCTTTGTAGCCAACACTGCCATTATACAGCCTACCTTTAATCATAATATATCAAAAATATAGCTTCTTATGGTGAATAAAGAAGAATAAAACAAGGAAAAAATATGAACAACTAATATAAAATGCACACCGCTTTTCTCAAGGTTAGCAGCATTTGTCGACTCTGCTAGCAACTTTTCTACCTCCCTCACAAAAGACATATGATTTTTCTCCATTACTTGGAGTGATTCACAATGGTCAATATGAAATTTCTTCACATAATCATAGGTCGCTCTGTAAAGGGAAAAGAAAGATTACACATCAGTCCAGTGTTAAGTAAAGAAATACACTCGTAAGCTTAAATTTCCTAGATTACCACATGCATTGTTAATATTCTTTTTCCAATAGCAAAGGAGGGATTTGCTGAGCATCTCTTTGAATCCTATGTATATCCTCGCTCAGTTTATGTGCTTGTGCTGCAAGTTCTTGTCTAGCCATCAATGCGCTCAGTGCTTCAGTGTGAGTTTTTTGTAAATCAGCTTTAATTGAGTCAGAATTCTTCAACTGGTCCATTAAGAAAATAGTCTGAACTTCCACAGAATTGACATACCTAACCAATTCAATCTCACTCATTAGCATTAGAAAAACCCATACCATACCTAAACGATGAATCAATACCACCTAATAGAAACCCAAACTATGACTTACCTAACCTATTTGAGCTTTCGATCCATGGGTCTCGTATGTTTCCATCAACATGAAGTAGGAAAAGACGAAGAATGGAAGAATCGGCATCTTCTACTTAAGGGATTGACAGTCAATCAGATTCCAGTTCGAAGGAAATGAATGAAGTTTAGGCAAGGGGAAGGAGAAACAAGATCGTAGAGTTTGAGATTTATCGATTTTGGATCGATTAAGGTAGATAAATGATGAAAGTGAATGGCCTAAGATATAGGGATCTATTTCGGATCTAGGGTTCTAATGAAAATTGAACGGACATAGTGCAGGAATCGAATGAAAATGGGAGCGGGCTTCGAAATTGTGCACGTTTTTTTACGACGGATGGTTTGTACGTATAGTTTATGAGTAGGGAGGTTCATATTGATTAATTAATGTTTATAAATTATTAATTAATAATAATGGGCATAAGATATGAATTCATACTTTAATCTGAAATGTTTGACTTTATCATTATCAATTTTTAATAGAAAAACCCTTATATATATATTTTGTTTTTGAGTTCTAGATAATTTTATGAATATTCATGAACTTATTTTAGCAAATTGCAAATACTACTTAATAATTATTACTTTTTATTTTATTTATTACTATTACTTCTATTTGTAACCAATATTAATTATTAAATATATAATATTAATTATTAACTATATAATATTAATTATTCAATATAATTATTTACTATTAATTTATGTTTATTAGTCAACATGTATAATCAATATATATTAACTATAATTTATTAATGATTAATTATATTAACTATTTTTAATCGTTAGTAATTAAAATAATATATCAGCAATCGTTGGTTAAAATTATATTTATCTACTTAAGTTCATTTATAAGTTGTTAATTATAAACTATCATTAATAATCATTGGTTAAAATTATTAATAAATAGAGGTTGATTAAAATCTACTTAAAAACAACATTTTACTACTTTTTAAAATTGTGGTTGAAAAGGTATTGTGACAATGGTATTGATTAAAAAGTTGTACAAGTGTAAATTATTACATCCTGGTGGAAATGTTGTAAAACTTTCGCTTGGTACGACCTCATTGACTGCGAGACGGCAAAGAGGTTAGCAATGTCAAGGTGGAGCCACGGTATGAGAAAGAGATTCAGTGTAGAAGTGTGGAGGAGGTTTGGATTAGTGATGTTGATTAAGTTTCTTCTAAGCTCTAAGGAATGTAACGAGGTTGCCTTAATGACAACTTAGTGACGACCAAAATTTTAGCGATGCCATGGCGTCCCCGTGTCACAATGGGGTCGCTAATTGATGTTAGAAAATAGACTTTTTTCTAGAAGTGTTCGTGTCAAACAATAATTGGCTTTATAAACTTTATGATTTATTTCAATCCTAATCAAGATGATTTCAAATTTTTAAATTTTCCGAAATATAAAATATATTATCAACTATAATTATAAAATGTAAGTATCAACTACAACTATCAACTGTAATTATTAAATACAATTATTTAAAATTAATTATTGAATACTAGATATAATTTCATAAGTATTAAATTTTATTATTAATTATTAAATAATTATTATAATAAACTGATATTTTCATTATTTAAGGGAATAGTTATAAAAGAACAATTTAAAATTTGGGATTTAGCGTAAAATATACTAGCATACTGATTGAAATTTGTGATGAAAGCAGAGGATTTAATTAAGAATTTAGTAATTACATTGTTTATGAGAAAAGATTATTTTACTAATTCTAAATAAGCAATGATTATAAGTTATTTATTATAGAACATAAATTATTGTTTTTTATTACTTATAAATCATTAATGAGAACAAATTAATTATTAGTTATTGAACATTTTAATAATTATTAAAAAAATAAGACTAAAGTATATCTTAGAAAAATAATATAAACATCTCTTGCAAATCTGTTGGAATTCTGCTGAAAAATAGCTTCTATAAATATTCGTCGGTATTCTGCCTGGATTTGCAATGGAAAATAGCGGTAGAAATTTTATGTCGGTAATTTGACGCAATTTGCGACGACTTAGTGAGGGATGACAGAAGACGACGGTAATAAATAAATAGAAAAAAAAGTTGAAAAAAAAAAAGTATCCCTCGTAGATCGTTTGGAAATCCGTCGCAAATTAGCGATGGAAATTTCCGCTTCTAAATTTATGACGCTAAATCAGTGTTTTCTTGTAGTGAAAGATTTATTCTTTTTCTCAACTGGATTTAAGAACGGTGTTATTTAAGACATCATTCACGACAAACCCAAAATCCAATTTGATATTAAATACAAGGCTCTAAATAGAAATTATATCGGCTTATATTCAATATCAAATTCTGAAACCAACAAATATCGTATTGGAAATAACGATATAAAATATATCTTCCAAATTTCCATAATAATATCCATATAATCACGGAATCCAATATCGAAATATTTCAAAGATTATTTCTATTCCAAATCCATTCCAATTTCATTCCAATTTGTTCGTTGGGAATTTATGGTTATATTAAAACCATTCACATATCCAACTTATTTTATTTAAAAGTTATTGGATTTCAAATATAGTTAATAACTAGTTCATTTTGATAAAAATATATTTTTATCTTTACAAACATGGAATTTTTCATCCCAATTCTTTCCAAAACATTTATTATGATTTTACACAAATTATTAATATTTTAAATAATTTTATTAAGGCCCTTTCAGTCGATTTCTATAAGCGGTCATCGAACTGCACTTACAGCGACCTTTTCCAAATTTGATTTGGACATAATTCCAAATCCAACCGTTAGATTTCAAATTTCTTATATTCTTGGTAAGCTCTTTTCGATACGAACCCAACGGTTCCAATTTTAGGAGAATCCGACGGTCGGATCTCACATAACGTCAATTCGAAATCAATGGTCAAAATTCGCGAATGGTCGCGGTGCGGTGCGTTCTATTCAGGCCAATAAATATATATAATATGTATATTATATATTTCGTTGATTTCCATTTAAAACATATTTTATAAATTCATTTTAAATTCGTTTTAAAAACGGTTTCAACTTCATATTCAATTTTAAATCAAAATTGAATATTCCATATCATTAATATATAAATGATAATATTTTCAAAACATTAGATTTTGAAATCACTTCTTTTTTTATATTCATTATAAAAATGAATAACGATATATATATATCGTTCACGTCAAAATGGCTATCTCTAATCAACACGGCTTCATATATTTCAATATTTTCGTGTCCATCCCAAATAGGACATCAAAATCATATTTTGATATGTTACTGAATATTATTTTAAAATATTAGTTATTTTAAAATATTCATTATTCGTCACTTTAAATATTCGTTAATTTAAAATATTCGATCTTTCCGAATTGGAATCAGACACATTCAATTACCATATAATTTTATTTATATGGATTTCATACATAGATGTACACAACAATAACACAAACACAGTCAACCATCATCCAGAGTGCATTACACAACTACATAAGCATTAAATATAAATAATTAATGCTTGCAACATCCTGTTAACCAATCGATTGACATTCAACTAAACAATTGGGATTAATGTGCATCAAATATCATCCCAATACTCGTGTGGGGTTTCAATCAACACACACAGATTTTATTTGTGTTGTTGGGCAATGTGTAAAATATATCGTCCCAATCAATATCAGTCAAATGTGTGTACATAAACGAATCATACGATTTGTAAATGAATATTTATTTTCATTCATATACTCGTTAATAATTATATTAATTATGATAAAACATTTATTTATTTCAACACATGAATATTTTATACAGTTCATTTATACAATAAAAATGATATTTTTATTGTTGTAACATTTTTAGAAAATTTCGGAATCATAACGGCGTGATAGTAGAACCGGGATAAGGTCTAGCCTTATCCCTCGTCTAATACCGGCTCGCGCCATACACATACCAATTCTAATCAATTCAATTTACACCTCAAATCAAATTCAACCAATTTATCAATCAAAACAAATAACCAAACATCCATGGTTTCAAACAAAGATGTCAGGTGCTACTAAGCACCGTCTGCATCCTAGTATATATTTAACTAGAAAAACAAGATTAGAGTGAGAAGTTCTCACCTTTGGTTTCCACTCCGCCATGCTTTATTGTTGCTCAGATTTGTTGTTCTGATTCCAACGTAATCTGTTTCACGAAATTTATATTAAAATTCATATTTTTAATTCGCTCCATATATAATAAAAATCATATTTTTGTTTCTAACCTACATTATAAAAATCAAATTTTTACAATGCTACTTTTTATATAAAAATTATATTTTTATATTTCTACTTCATATATAAAAATTATATTTTTATATTTCTACTTCATATATAAAAATTATATTTCTACTTCATATATAAAAATTATATTTTTATATTGCTATTATATATATATATATATAAAATCAAATTTTTATAATGTTATTACATATATAAAATTCATATTTTTACATAGCTATTTATATAATAAAAATCATATTTTTATTCTAACATGATATATATAAAAATCAAATTTTTATCACTTCGCTATTACATACAAAATTAATGTTATTTTTATTTTAAAACAATACCTTTTAAAATAAAGTTATTCCATAATAAAAATACATTTTTATAACAATGTTATATCATACATAAAAAATCAGATTTTTATTAAACAAATTAATTAAAAAAACTAACATTTCCGTTAATCTCGTGCCGGAGGGCTGTGGTAGGAGGTCAAGGGGTCGGCGGGTCACTGGTGGTCGGCGGTGAGCCCTGCGGTGGCGGGGGTGGGCCATTGGCAGTGGAGTTTGGCTCGATTTAGGGTTTAGAGGGTTTGGGGGGTTGAACGGAGAGGGGGAAGAAGCTGAAGGGGATGTGACGGTCGTAGGTGGCTGCGGCGGTGAAGCGGCGTCGCCGCTGCTGCGGCGGTGGCTTGATAGGGGATCGCAAAATTTTCTGCGATTCAGTTTTCTCTTTTTTTTATTTCCTTTTCTGCGGGTTTGACTTTGGGGAAAGACGGAAGGGGCCTTGGGCTAATATATATTTATTTCCATTTAATTTCCAAAAAGTTGTTTTTTTATTTTATCTCCGAATCGAACTCAACGACTGTCGTCCCTAGCTAACTACCCCCATTCCGGACACAATGGGATATGTCACATAAGCCAATTCGACTGTTTCGATCAGTTTTTCTCAAAATTAATATATAAATCAATATATTGAATTTTAATGTACATTTTAATTTACTGGGCTACATATTGATTCCAAAGATTATGAGAATTGAAATCTAGCATTTATTTGACATTTCGGATCCAACAAAAGTGGTCTCGTCGAAAACAGAGGTCGTTTGCAAAATGGCTATTTTTAAGGGCTGTATATATATATATATATATATATATATATTAATCCCATAGCGACTATTTTGAATTTTCAACTGGACATAACTTTTTATTCCTGTTATGAAATCTGGATTTTTCACATTCGTTAGAAAGATATAATTAAACGGATTCAAATATTTCTGCTTTTACTGAAATCGGATTTATTTTGAATCCTATACATCCTTTTGAAATTTGGAATTTTCAAACTACCACGCCATTCCAGGCTCGTTATATAATTAAAATAAATTTATACTTCCAACTTCGATTAAAATAAATTTTTTTAATCGTTATTATTTAAAATATTTTTTTTTAAACATTCATAATCCTTTAAAATTGCCAAAATAAAAATTTCAAATTGGTTGTCATTTTCCGGATTGTTACAGTTTTCCACCTTCTTTTTCATTTTGCTCCTCTTTTAAAATCCACCTTCTTTGTATAAGCCGTCATATTTCCTTCATTAATTAAAAAGCTACGCAACTTAGCAACAATGAGAGGTTGCTAAGGCACCTAATTTTTCAATTATTCTTACACCCGAACACGCTTAGATGAGTAAATGGAGACATAGAACATGAGGATCCGGTCATATCAGCTGCTACAATAAATGGTTTGGACGATGGATGCCTTAAGCATTTCTTCAGGTTTCTATCTCCAATTCCAAGTCAATCATTCTTAATTGATTCTATGGATAATTGATCCAACTATAAAGAAAAGATCGTTAAGCTTTATATCTTTAATTTTGTAGTCATCTATTCTAATTCTATGTAAATCAGTGATTTGGAAAGCAACTCTTTGCTCACACAACCGCAACTACCTAATTTTGGAAAGCAACCCTTTGCTCATACAACCGCAACTACCCAATTGCTTGAATACAGTGGTAGGCATTACTTAGGTAGCGTTTGATTTTCCAACTGGGCAGTTGAAGTTCGCATCTGCGTCGGACGCGTTCGACGCATCAACAGTGGGAGCCACGCATTTGCCCCTTCCAGCAGAATGACAGAAAAGTTAGCTTTCGCGTCGGATGCGTCAGACGCGTCCGACGTGATAGATATTTTTTTGCCCTTTCCCTCTTCCCTCTCCCTATATATATTCCATCCATATCAACACTACATCACCATACTGATTGTTCATTTTCCTCTAGTTCTTCAACCAATTATGGCAGATAGTGACGAACCTGATATTGAAGATTTGCAAGATGTGCTAGATATTCAAGAAATTATAGCTAATCAAACACGAGAAAGGAGAAGAATACACAATTCCTTAAGTTCCGGCCTCGCTTGGGTTCATGAAATATCAGCAGGAAATGCAGATCGTTGTCATAGCAATTTTCGAATGAAGTGATTATGTTTCAGATCCTTATGTGAACGGTTAGAAAATTACGGGTTGGAGCGCTCAATGCACATAATGGTCAAAGAAACGGTGGCCGTATTCCTATATACTATTGCATTGGCCCTCCCTACAAGGTAGGTTGCATAGCGGTTTCAATGATCAAATGGTACGATTAATGTTATTTTTCATAAAGTTTTGGATTCAGTTCTCTTATTGGCAGTCGATATTATTAGACCGACCGATTCCCATTTTAACCGAATCCCAGAACAAATTCGTTCTTCACCCCGATATTATCCTTTCTTTTAAAACTGTATTAGAGCTATTGATGGGACACATGTGATGGCTCACGTGGGTCAAGAAGACATGCAACATTTTGTAGGGCGGAAAGGATCTGCTACACAAAATATTATGTCTGATTGTGCGTTTGATTTAACTTTTACGTTTGTAAGAGCGGGATGGGAAGGAACTACGCACGACGCCAATGTATTTCGGGAAGCTATAAATAATCCGGATCTTAATTTCTCTCATCCTCCAGTTGGACAGTATTATTTGGTGGATTTAGGATATCCACTAATGGAAAGATATATAACTCCTTATCGATCCGTGAGGTATCCTATACCAAACTTTAATGACACACGGAATGAACCGAAGTCAGAAAATGAAATTTTCAACTACTATCACTCTAGTTTGCGTATGGCTATTGAAAGAACATTTGGTATTTGAAAGAAAAAATTTGCCATCTTACGTAACATGCAGACGTATCCATATCATGTTCAAGTACAAATTGTTACTGCAACAATGACTATTCACAACTACATCAGAAAATAAAACGCTGGCGATCCAGATTTTATACCGTATGTTGACGACCATGATTTAGTGCCAGACGAATACATCGAAGAATATTACAGTATAACAAATCGCGGAAACAGAGATCGAGAACCCGTTCAAAAAACCAGAACAACATACACCATGGCGATTTTACGAGACAATATACGAAACGAACTAGTTGCCGCGGGAATGCATTAAGAAGTTTCGTTGTATTATGCATTTTATATTCTACAATTTGTATTCTGCAATTATGTATTTTTATTTCTTCAATTTGTATTCTGCAATTTGTATTCTGCATTCTACTATTCTGTTCAACAATAAACACACACAAGCACAAACAATTAAAAATAATATGTACAAAAACAATAAAATAATAACTCTGCCGCTTCTAAAATGCCCCTTTCGTAAAAAGAACACATTCCCTGTTTCCAATAATTCCCTTTAAAATGCCCCTTCCAAATACCCCTTCCCGTTCAAAATCAAACAGACCCTTATTGACCAGCAGTGAAATTGAAAACCAAGGCAACAAAAAGATGTACGATCCAATCTTTGAATCCAGCTGCAATAAAAAGCAACATCATGTCACGGATGTACTATGACAGGTTTTGCTTAAAAAGCTAATTTCAATTTTATATTTTTTATGTTTGCAAATTATTGGAACGTGGGTAATGGAATAAAAAGAAGAGATATTTGCAAAATATTGGAACGTGGGTAGGAAAAAATGGCAGCTGCAAATTCTCGTTCTTTCTTGATTTACAATTCTCGAACTAATTCACGTTCTTCTCAATTTCTGGGTAAATCAAATTCGGTTTTAGAGGAGATCAAATCAAGCGCATCTACTCGTACTGGAAGGGCTCCGTCGAGTTCTCAGGTTCGGTCAGAAGTTTTTTTCGTTGTGGAAATAGAAATCACTTTGCGAGGAATTGTAAAAACCCAATCAGATGTTTTTCATGTGGTCGATTGGGACACAAAAGCGGCAATTGTTTGATTTCTTCAGGGGATATATATTCTTGGCATAGTCTGGAAAAGAACAAAGAAGCTCAGTATCAGATCCTTAACTCTGGTATGATTTTATTAAAGAATTTCATAAGCCTTGATGATCAGATTTGAATCGTCAATAAATGTCAAGAATTAGGTTTTAATGATGGAGTCTTTTATAGATCGGGTTATGAGAATGGTGCAATGCTAAATCTTCTAATGATGTGTTTGGGTAGAAATTGGAATCCTCATTCTAGACAATATGAAGACAGGCGGTATTATGATGGTGTTATCCCTCCGGAAATTCCTTTAGACTTCAAAAAGTTGGTCAATGATTCCATGATATTAGCGCATAAAGGAATAACGAGCAATGGTGGAAAAGCTGTGGGTTTACCGCTAATGTCTCCTGATGTTTGTATTGTCAACTATTACAACTTAGATGGTAAATTGGGATTGCATCAAGATAAGGACGAAAGTAATGAAAGTATTTTGCGTGGTCTTCCTGTTGTTTCTTTCTTAATCGGTGATTCGGCCGAGTTTGTGTTTAGGGAGGAGAGATTCAAAAGTTTGGAAAGGAAAATTTTGCTTGAATCAGGGGATGTCCTCATCTTTGGTAGTAAATCGAGAGGTATATTTCACGGCATAACGGGCATTTACAAAGATACATCTCCTAATTTACTTAGAAAGAGGACTAATTTGAAAGAGGGGAGACTGAATTTGACATTCAGACAGTGCATGATTTCAAACGAAGAGGAGAGGATGTATTACATGCCAAGCAAGGTTAGATACTCACAGCAGAATAATACAAATTTTAATCGTTCCTTTGCTGAAGTGGTAAGACAACCAATGTCCACCATGCCAATCTAGAATTCGTTTAAAAAGGCTAGTTCCCGTAAATTTGTGGGTGATCGTCTGTGCTTTCGTTGTGGTGATGCAAATCATATAACAAAGGATTGTAGAAACGAGTTGAGATGTTTCAATTGTGGTGGAACGGGGCACCGCAAGGATAGTTGTTCAGCGAGATACTCTGGTAAAACAGTTAAGGAGCTGATGCACTTCAACTGTTTGATGATTTGTCAGAGAATGATGGATTTGCTAGAATTGTATTCACTTGATTTTCCAATTAAAAAGAATGAAGGGGCTTACCTGATACTGTTATTGGGGTGGAATTTGGAAGGGCTGGTTGATGGAATTTTGTGGAGCAATCGTGTTGATACTATGAAGGTTTATCCTCCATTACCTCATCCATTGACAAGAAAAGAGCATGCCTTTGCTTTCAGTTTGAATCTCATCAAATTGAGAAGGTTATACACTGAATTGAATATTAGAAATATGAGGGCAGCCTTTCGGTTATTGGACAAAATTTTAGAGCACTTTGATATATTAAATACCGTCATCAACTGTGATGTTGGGGATAGGCAGTATGTACCAGTTATTCCGGCGTGGGGTAACAGTGGTCAGATGATTGATGTTATGGGTGTAAGTTCTGATGTGGTGAATGAGGGAGAGGTCTCTATTGTAGAAGAGATAAGGGATGATGTGGGTTTGTATTAGTCGTCGTCGTGTGATCCGATGTTAGTTGATCCGTTTGTACTGATACGTATAGGTCACCACGATGAGAACTCGGTTGTTGGTGGGATTAAGGGGGGTATGCTTGACACTAAAGAGATGGTTAATGAAGTGATGACAGGACTGGATGCTGTTGACATGGGGGACTATGCCTCAGATCAAGTCTCTGTGTTAGAGCAGATTTGTGTTGTAGAGGTGGAGGAAGGGATTGAATGGTAAGTAGCAAAAGATGTTGATCTTTCGAACAGGTTCGAAGTATTAAAGGAATGTGATGAGAGGATGGACTCGAGGAAGGTGGGGTTAGAGGTTTCTAAAGAGGTGGCTGTCTCGAAGTATGGTCCTTGGTCGAGGA
Source organism: Allium sativum (assembly GCA_030737875.1). Classification (NCBI taxonomy): domain Eukaryota; kingdom Viridiplantae; phylum Streptophyta; class Magnoliopsida; order Asparagales; family Amaryllidaceae; genus Allium; species Allium sativum. The sequence continues at coordinate 591,574,521 of CM060919.1, forward strand.
AAGGTTTTAGAATGAGAAGGCTAAAACATGGTAGGTTGTCTCTATTGAAGAATAGGTGGTATAGGGGATGTGAGCGTAACAAGGCAAAGACGGGTATGTACTTGAATGTGATAAAGGATACAGGTTATAATGTTAATATGGACAGTTTGAATAGGAAGCTTACGAACAGTTGTGAGCTCATGGAAAATGTAATGGCGGAAAAATTGTCAGGATTGAACAAAGAGGAAAGGGAACTGTATAGTGAGGGTGGTACAGTCATTAGTTGGCCTTCCAGTGAAGATTTAACAGTTGTGGCTAATGGTTTAGTGGGATTTGTTTCTGATTCAGATAGTCAGCCGTGTGGTTTTATTATTACATGGGGCATTGACTCTTGTTCGGTTGTTGTTAGCAAGAAGTTTGTGAAACTTCTTTGTATGTATCTGAGACCGAGCCATGGTATATGTAGTTGGGAGGAAGAGTTTTTACGCTCGATGTTTGTTTCTGTGGTTGACACTAGTATCTCGAGAAAAAGTATGTTGGAGACTAGTGGGGTTCTTTTTCAGAGTAGTGTTGCAACCTCTTCTGAGCCTAGTGGGGGCCGCTTTCAGAGTAGAGATGCTCCTTCTTCTTCGTCCAGGAGGGGGAGGCGCAAGAGAATTGTTCCCAGTTCTGGTTTTATTCATCGCAGTGCTAGGATCAGATCTAGCTCTTCTCCTTTTCGAGGTTGGTCCCAGAGTCCGAATGCTAGTGGTATCAATTCGGTTATGGGCTCAGGTATGATTTCTGTTTATGGTAGTGATTATTCTCCTTATGCCCTGGGTAGCCTTTCGTCTACTCAGCTATCTCAGCTTGCTAATGATACAACATTTATTTTCATGGATATTGAGTTAGATACTGAGTTTATTAGGAGTAGGGAATTAGAGAGAGTTTCTTCTATGAGTAGATGAGGATTGTAAGTTGGAATATTAGGGGTTTAAATGAACCTAAAAAATGTGCTAAGGTTAGGACTTTCTTTGTTGATCATCATATTGACATTGTATTGTTACAAGAGACAAAAATTGAAAGCCCAGATTTTAGATTTTATGCTGGGTTAGGTGGGTCCCATTTTCGTAATTGGGTCTGTTTACGGCAATTGGTAGTGCAGGGGGGCTTAAGATCGGTTGGAAAGATAATCAATATAGACTTGTGCAGGAATTTCCTAAGTTACATTCATTACACGTTATATTAGCTTCACTTAATTATAACTTTTCGTTGGGAATTACTAATGTGTATGGCCCTCACACAAAGATTAAGAGGGGACGAATGTTCGGATTTTAGGAACCTTGCCCCTAATCTTTGGATTGTGGGGGGGGATTTCAACGTTACTAGGTTTTTAGGAGAGAGATCTCCTCGAGAAGGAGATTTCTCTGATATGGAAGAATTCAATGATTTCATTCTTGATAATAATTTGATTGAGATTCCGCTTAACAATAGATCTTTTTCTTGGTCTAGGTCTAATATTAGTGACAGTCCGTCTTTTGCCTTATTAGATAGATTTTTTATAAGTACGGAGGTTGATGAAAGATTTCCAGTTTGTAAAGTAAAAGGGTTACCTTTTTTATATTCAGATCATTGTCCTTTAATCCTTTCGTGTGATTCGAGTATGTTAATTAGTAACAGTTTCAAATTAGAAAAGATGTGGCTATTAGATACCAGTTTTATTAAACTTGTTACTGTTAAGTGGAATTCGTTATTCTATTTTAATAATTTGCACAATGGCAATTCGGCAAAGATTTTTGCGTCAAAACTTGGTAAATTAAGATTTTTTTCTTAAGAGGTGGAATAAATTTGTTTTTGGTAGTGTTAGAATTAAGAAAGATATGATTTTATGTGAGATGTTAGACTTAGATAAGTTAAGTGAATCTAGGACTCTTAATCTAGGTGAGAGAGATAGGCTTTACAATCTCAGAAATGATCTCAAATTGATTTTGGAAAAAGAAGAAATAATGTGGTAGCAAAGATCACGTGTTCAATGGATTAAGGAAGGGGATAATAACACGATTTTTTTTCATAATATGGCTAATAAGAGGAGACAAGATAATTTAATCCATTCTATTTTCTTATATAATGAGGAATTGACAGTTCAGCGTGATTTAAATGAAGCTTTCACCTATTATTACAAACAAGTTTTTGGGACTAGGATCAAGAGAAGAATTAACGTTAATTGGAAGGAAATCTACCCTAATGATGATAAGGGAGAGTTATTAGATTTAGATAAACCTTTTTCTGAACAGGAGATTTGGAAGGCTATTTGTGATATGCCTAGTGACAAAGCTCCGGGGCTTGATGGTTTTTCTGTTCTGTTTTACAAACAGTTTTGGGAGGTCTTGAAATCTGATGTTATTAGATTATTTAATGATTTTTATAGTGGTGATTTGTGTCTAGGTAATTTCAATTTTGCTAATGTTATCCTTATTAAGAAGAGAGAGGGTGCTAAATTTTTAAAGGATTTTAGACCTATATCTTTGATAAATGTATCTGTTAAGATCATTTCTAAAGTTCTAGCGAATAGGCTTAGTAGGAAGATGAATGATCTTATAGATCATTCGCAAACTGCTTTTATTAAAGGTAGACAAATTGTGGATGGAGTGGCAGCTATACAAGAGTACATGAATGTATGTGTTAAAAATAATTTTTCATATGCTATTTTGAAAATAGATTTTGAGAAAGCTTTTGATTCTATTGACTGGGATTACATATGTGAAGTATGTCTTGCTAGAGGTTTTAGTGTCCGATGGATTAACTGGATAATGCTTTTACTTAGGTCCGGTAGTTCTAATATCGTTGTTAATGGGGTTATAGGAAAGAAGATTCAATCTAAGAGGGGTCTTAGACAGGGAGATCCCCTGTCACCTATATTATTTAATTTAGCGGTTGACGTTTTTTCTAGAATCATCAAGAGAGCGGGGAGATTAGGTGTTTTGGGCAATGTTGGTAATGAGGAATTTAACAATGAGCTATCTATACTTCAATTCGCAGATGATACTTTGTTATTTTCATCTCACCTACCTAAGCACATTATTGCTCTCATGTTTATTCTTTATTGTTTTGAGATGTTATCTGGGCTTAGGATTAATTTTGACAAGAGTTCTATTATGGTCATTAATGATTTTGGTAATGTAGAGGCTATGGTTGCTAGCACCTTAAATTGTTCGGTCATGAAATTCCCTTTTGAATATTTGGGTTTTAAGATTAGGCCTTCGAAACTAAAGAAGGAGGATTGGCTAGTCATAATCGATAAGATTAATAGTAGACTATCTAGTTGGAACAATAGATTTTTGTCTAGAGCAGGTAGATTAGTTTTGGTTAATTCGGTACTATCTGCTATCCCTGCTTATTGGATGTCTATACATAGATTTCCTCAATGGGTTATTGAAAAGATCGATAGAATAAGACGTAATTACCTATGGAATGGGGGTGGTGATCCTATTTGTAGGGGTTTCAATTGTTTAGTAAACTGGGAGGTGTGTTGTAAGCCTAAGAAAGATGGGGGATTGGGGATCATTAATTTAGTTAATTTTAATTCTTCCTTATTAGCCAAATGGTTGTGGAAATTTAGGTGTCCTATAGTATCGACTACGTGGAAGTTTATTGTATCTAAATTTTACTATTCAGGAGGAGAGTTTATTGTGGGATCTAGGGAAAGTTGGTATAATAGATTATCTTACTTTTGGAAGTCAGTATTAAAGTGCTTTGATTTTTTTAACTTAGGTTATAAGGTGATTGTTCATTCGGGTGATATGACTTACTTTTGGCAAGATATTTGGATTTCTAGATTACCACTTAAAATTGAATTCAAGGAACTCTTTAATAATTGTAGTTTTAAAAATGCGTTGATTAAAGATGTTTTTAGAAGAGATTTGGACCCCCCATGGGAGTTTTCTTTTGATAATATCTTAGAAGGGGAAATGTTAAGACAATTAGCTTTACTATATGCTAAGTTATCATTATATCACATTGATCAGTATAGGGACCCTATTAGTTGGGGTATGGATAAGAGTCAAGTTTATTCGGTTAATTCTATATATAACTTTATAAACTTTTCGGGAATCTCATTTCGGCCTTTTAAGTTTATTTGGAAATCTAATTCTCCTCCTAAAGCCAAATTTCTAATGTGGTTAATCATTCATAAGAAACTTAATACGGTTGAGCTTCTAAAGAGGAAGAATATCATTTTTGATGTTAAGTGTTATTTTTGTAATCTTTTGAACGAGGATGTTGATCATTTATTTTTCTCATGCAATATCACAAATTTTATATTTAATACGGTTTTAAGGATATTTGTTTTTGATTGTCCTAATTCTTACAATAGATGTGTCGAATATTGGGATTCTTATAGGTTTGTTTATAATAGTAGTAAAAGATACATTCTAGATTCTTTAGTCACTATCATAAGTTGGTTCATCTGGTTTGAGAGAAATCAGAGATGTTTTCAGACTAATTCTGTTTCTACGGATAAATTAATTATTAAAATAGTTTATTTTTGTTTGGAATGGATGTCTAATTCACATTACAAGCTATTCGGGAGAGTGGGCTTTGAGAGTTTATTGATTAAGGTTAGATTTAATTTGTATCTATTTATTAGAATCAGTTGTTTTTTTTTCGTAATAGATATCGCATTGGTTGTTAATTTCTTTTATTAGTTTATTCATTGTATTTTTCTTCTACACATATATATATATGGTAGACAAATATGTATGAATATATATATATGCTTATATAATATATATATATATTTATACACATATACTTCCATATATATATATATATATGTTTGAAAAATTACTGGTAGTTTTGTTGAGCTTTTCGCAGATACAGGTTGTGGATTATCAGGAAGTACTTAGCAGATAGCTGGATGGATTGGTAGCAGTTATGTACTTTTCAGGTGTTCAGGTTGATGTATATTACTGTGGAACTTAGAGGATTGCTGTTTGGATTGATGATTCGCTATTCATTTGGGTTTATTGTTAGAGAGTTTTTTGATGTTTTTATTCATTATTTTTGATATTACATAGAGAGTATGGGTTATTGTATTGGAGTAGATATACTTCAATATTGGGTGGTGGCCTTGCCGGAATTCGATATTAGAGTAGATGGGCGGTGGTTTATCCGAAGCTCATCTATCTACGATCCTTACATCCCTAGAGCTGTGTTAGGTTTTATCTTGTATTCTTATGTACTATAGTCAGACTCTGTATCTTAGATTTTATTATTATTATTATATATATATATATGTGTGTGTGTGTGTGTGTGTGTGTGTGTGTGCGCTCTCTTCTCTTCAGAACATCACACATTTTTGTTTCAAAAAATATATATTGGAACGTGGGTAATGGAATAAAAGAAGAGGAAAACATGGAAAATAGCAGGATTTGATCTCTGAACGCACTAGAAGGAAGGATGCTGTTTACCGCACATGCTACAGGCGCTGCTGCATGATACTTGGATTTGCGTCTTATATGATGGGATGAAGATAAGAACATTAAAGGTTGAATTTTTTTGTTAACTGCTTTTTTTGTTGACTAGGTTTATTAGATTGCAAGATTTTGGGGTTTTCGATCAAGAGTAACGATAAGTGCTTCTTAATTGCACTAAGAACTTGCGAGCAAATCACACACACTCGCAACTAGCTAATGCTACTCAAATTCATTTAGGCTTGTATATAAAAATGAACCGCTGCTCCGATTCTTATCCCGAGTACACCATCTAATGATGCGCTCTATATTTATGGTGAAATACAGAAAGTCCAATAACTTAACTTCGGCTACCATATTTCTTATTTTTTCTATATGACATGTTAATATATATCTTCAACGTATACAAATTTTTATCAATACATAGCAATGGAAAGGCAGCACAAGTTCTATAAAAGATGATAAAGCAATGGTTTGTTATAGAAATTTTACAGTGGAGTCACGCAGTCCTTTAGTCTACCAAAAAAACCAACATCAGTACTTTTCATCAGTAAAAATGTTCATCATTCTATTTTTGATAGGTTTATATAGTTAATGCTACATATTAGCATTTTTGAGTATTGTCACGGTGTGATGGATATTGTATTGGAGATTTAAAAACAAGGAAAATCATAAATCAGTTGCCAATTGGATTTAAGGAAGAAGATGTACACGACTTATAAAGAAACGAGCAACCTAGAGAGCTTTATAAATATGTCAGCAGTATGTAGCGATAACAACCATCAAATAAGGTAGTCTTCTACTTCATTACCTATTGAAGAATTAATGTCTACTGAGTGGTGCTATTCTGTTTGTATGTCTCTCACATTCGGACAAGGAGATGGGTATTTATACTAAAACATATTATAGAAGATATGGCAATTATCACAAAATAAAACATGATGTTACTACAATGTTGGTTACTAGGAATAGCATCAGAAAGAAATCAGAATGCTTGGGCTAAATGATGGTTTACTTTTTTACTACACAACTCCTTTTGTCCAGTTCATCAACATCAGCTTGCCTGCATCAGTTTTGAAGTATATGTTGCTCTTGTGTTGAACTTCTCAAATGAACACTTTATCCTACTCTCTAAATCATGCATTCCGTTTTGCAACCTCAGCATCGTCTATGTCCACGTTATAAACTCTAAACACAGTTTTGTTGGATATTTCGATGAACCTTCAGTGCCGGTAGGAAACTCATTTCAAATTGTGGATCTTGGTAATTAGAGTACAGTTGAGCCATATTTACTTAATTAGGATCCAAGGTACAACACCGTTTCTTGTTTCATTATGGCATGTAAGGATCGGTTGATAAGAAGATTTGCTAGCTTAGTGTTGTTTGTCAATTTGTATATGCGAATTGATAAGACCATTGTATAAAGATTAGCAAAGTGTAATCAACGTCGATGAACTTAATTATTGTATATTTATTGCTTAATTTATTTTTTTGTTACTTTAGCTTATTTGTTGTTGGCATCAATTACAAAATGTATTAAGAAATCTTTATTTAATTTATATTCTTTTCACCGTAACTGCCAGTAAAAGTTGTAAAATTGTATTTAACAAGTGCCCTTAGCAGTTGTAATTTTTTAACAACTGCCAAAAGTCGTTGAAAAATGTCATTTGTAACAGTTAAAAGCGGTTGTAAAACGTTTTTAACTACTTTCGCCACTTTCGGTGACTGTTGTAAAAAAACCATCTCTATTACAACTTTGGATATAATTACTTATGGGTGTCAGTTGTAATAGACTTATTACAACTGTTTTTTGCATACTTATTACAACTGTTTTTTGCACTTGTAGAAAGGTAGTTTTGTTGTAGTGAGACCAATGAGACGAAAGGAATTTAGAATTCAAGGTTCCAACCAAATCGAAGCCAAGAATTTAAACGTGGAATTCAAGTTATAAACTAATTTGACTACTTGGTTTTAAAGTTGAAATGTATACAACTTGGGCCTTAAGTAAATGGAATTTGATTTAGAATCTAATTAAAGAATAAGTCAAATTTTGAAACTGCGGATTATTACTTCGGATTGGATTATTCCTTAGAGTTAGTATTATCTTATTTTACAACTAATATATATACATATATATATATTACCACTATTTTATTTAAAATTTGTATATTAAACTTATCTATTATATTTAAACTATTTGTATGTAAAATTCAACTATCTCCCTTAAATTTTTTGTACCAACCTATCTATTTTATATAAACTATTATATGCGAATCTATCCATTTTACTTAAATTATTTATATCGACTTAATTATTTTGTTAAACTATTTCATATCTAACTTCAATTTTAAAATAAAAGTACATATTCCCACTGAGCAATTTAAGTCTGAAATGATTGAATATAAAATTCAATAGAATAACGAGAATTCTAATGTGTAATCCAAAATGACTGTGAAGTTTGATAATGAATTGATTAGTAAATATGAATTTAAAATAGAAGTGATGTCAAATGAAACTTCGATAATGAGTTGATATATATATATATATATGTGTGTGTGTGTGTGTGTGTGTGTGTGTGTGTGCGTGCGCGTGCGTGTGTGTGTGTGTGTCGATTTGGAATTGGAGGCGATACTGAATAATTGAATCAATTTGAGAAATTGAAAATAAATTCAATACTTGATGTTAATTGATCTACGACATCAGAATATGATTCCCAGTTTAATAACCACGGTGTAGAAAAGGTAAACGTTTGGTTGTTAAAAAGATTGGAGTCGGTATTGTCATACCCTCTGCTAATAGTGATACCGCTTTAGTAAATGTGCACGTGGTGAAGAATCCAGAATGAATAAGGATTGTTTGGCGAATGCTACTGGAATGAATTAAGAGAATGATGATGGATAGCCAAGACCTTCAGGTCATAATTAAAATGACTAAAACAGGTGCAGTACCCTGGCAAAGTGAGGTCGCATCTCCGATCAGACACACTTCTTTGATACTACATCTCTTACTTTGTGATTCATTAGCGGACACTCGTGATTTGTAGGAGTGTTGCTTGAGGTAGGCGGTATTCATGGGTATGCATTACCACCAGCTTGGGTCCTCAATCCAGTAGAATCCTACCATTGGGTAACGCCTCGGTGCCTTGTCATATTTTTCTTGATCGAGTCTCCTATGATTTTGATTTAGTGTTGTTTTATATGGCGTGCCCTCTGATAACACCAGTACGGTGAATTTACGATATTGTATATACTACAATACTTATAAATGGGGTAAGAGTAAAAATTTAATCTCCCTTAAGTAATTTTAATATATTTACTTTACTGAATAGACACTATTATAATAACGTGTTATATTTTATGTATCCGGTTCCACAGTTTCTTAGAGGATGGAAATCCCAAACACCCTGTAAGTTATTGATGCATTTCATTATGGCCTTTCACTTGAGTTTATTCACTTATATGAGAATGTTAGTCATGATTTGAGTGCTTTGTGATTTGCATGATGCTCAGGTCAGATCGAGTATTACAGCTTTGAGATCTCATCTTTGGAGCAAGAGATTTCCTGAAGACTCACCTATTTAATCTCTAATTCTATTAATTCCGAATGTATTAGAAAACAAAATGTATTTAATTTCCACTGTATTTATTCATGTAAACTCTGGTATATTTTATAAGTTTATTTCATTGTGAGATATTGTATTGTTTATGTTACAACCCGGAATTTTGAAAATAAATAATTATTTAATTAAAAGCTCAAAAATAGGAATTTCTGCAAATGATGGAATTTGACCACAAAACTTTAACCGTTGCCTTTGTCTCAAAATTATGGTTAACATTCATGTTTGGAGTTTCACGGACGGAGTCCATATGAAAAAGTTACGGACAAAATATGAAAACGGAACGAAAATAAATAAATAGAATAATTACATATATAATTCCTTTTGTAACCAGCCCTCATTGGGAAAACCAGTCGTAGGGCGATTGACACCCTCCTTGGAGCGGTGACCGCTTCGGGCCTGTAGTCCCCAGTGATGACTAGGTTTTGAGGGGTATTCTTGTTATATTTTATAAAACAAATGGACGAATGTTATTTAAAATGAATCCAGCAGTCCAGGCCATTTCCACTCCTATAAATAGAGGGGTAAGGCCTCATTCTTTTCCATTTGATTCTGTAGAGGTAGCGCAGCTCTGCCATTTACCTCTCTCTCTTCTAACCTAATTTTTTAATTAAAAATATAAACATACAAACAAATAAAATCCAATTCATATGCGATCAAGAGGATAAATAGATTCAATGGAAGAGAATGCAAATTGACGCTAAATAATAGATTCTTCACTCTCTTCCGTTTTCTTACATTTCTATAGATCTAGAATTTTCCCCTTTCTAGATATATTGTAGATTTATAAGAATTTGGGAATTGTTGGCCTAAAAGGGTTCAAACTTTGAATTTGGAAGCTATAAGGTGTGTAGGAAATTTATATATACATTTATAATAATGTACTTTTCTCGTTTGTAATAAATACAATTTTTATACCTATAGTCATCAGATCTGATAAATAAATTATGGTATCAAATTGACAACCATCAGATCTGGTTATAAAAAATATTGGAGCTTGTGAATTGTACATTGTGGCTATGCATAAATGAATTGTACATTGTGGCTATGCATAAATGAATTGTACAATTTCTTAGACTTGTTTACACCTATCCCGACAGTTATGTCATGAAATATATTGCAATTATGTATAGAATGTATTGCAGACATTGCACAACACTGTAGATCTGGAAATCAGTCCCACTACAGATGTAATTGCATTTCAAATCTTTAGTTCGGTGTTGAAAAATAAAATATGTGAAAATTCGTGTAAGAAGATGAAATTAGTAAATAATGTGAATTTGGAAAGATATGATTGTTAAATTATGTGATTGTAATTATACCTATTTTGTATTCAGTATTCTTGGGTTTTGGCTTTTAATTATTGTAAATATGTCAAAAAGATGTCATTTTGAATTCACAAGAGATATGACAAAAAGATCTAAAAAGGAAAAGTAGTGCAAATGTACATATAAATTTAAAAATAGATATTTGTGCATAGTTTGCATCGACTATTCTAAATATATATATAAACATATGTATTTCTTGTGAATTTGAATTGGGCCTATTCCACAAATTTGGCATAAGTTACAATAATTACCGCTAACGGTCTTTTTGGAAGATTGGAAACCTGTTGGTAAGACTGAATGCAAAAAGGAATGTTTGGTCATTGATTAAACCAAAACATTTAAATAAAAATTAATAATAACAGTAAAAGATTACTACATTGATCATACGAAAACATAAAATATAAATATATACATATTATCCGTCTAAATCAGCATAGAACGAAAAAAGATACATATAGTATTTAATGTTTAAATGGTATTCATTTGTAGAATCATATATGTAAATTGTATTCCATTTTAAATGAATATATTTTATGGTGACCATTTGTAGCAATCAATATAATTAATTGCTATAAATAGGACCGCAAATCAATAAATAAGAAGTGTAACCAATGTTGAATGGGGAAAGTGAAAATGATAAGATAATGGTTACAATTCCTAAAATTTATTAAGGATAAATGTTGTACACTCCAATTAGGAAATTTTGATTATAATCACATTTAGACTCGAGGTTAAGCTCACTTGTGGTAGAAGTCTATCCGGAACCAACTGACAAATCCAACAACCACAGGCAGTCAACTTAATGTGAGGGGTCTAATGCGTAAATATAAATGTACTAAGGCACGAGGTTAAGTTTAACTGGTGGTAGAAGTCTGCCCGGAACCAATCGGCAAATCCAACATCGACAAGTTGTCAACTTAATGTGAGAGGCCTGGTACATAAATATATATATATATATGTACATAAAACATTCAACTGATAAATAAATAATAATAGTAACTGGCCGTTGGGGTACAACAAATAGATATCTTAGGATTGATGAATAGTTGCCTTAGGAAAATATAACCGTTATGGTCATAAAAAGGCAATAAAAAAATGGGTTTCAAAAAGGGATTTATGGATATTGATTGTCATTTAAATACTAAGTCCAAATTAGGGAAGAAATCAAATAAATACACTAGGGAAAAAGGGATACAACCTTCCTTAATTATGTCAATAATTATAGAGCTTAAAATATAGTTGGACTTAGTAGGTTAATAATGTAAAATATTATTAACCATATGAACCGGTGACGATAGTGAATCGTGTACATATAGTATTTCCATAGACAAGAACTAGACGGAAAGGACTAAATGACGTAGCCCACTTTATCCCACTAGGGAAATGTATTAAAGGCTAATGGAGACACGAACTTAATAATCTTCATGTATAGTCCACTTCCTTGGGTCTTATGTGGCTTGGGTCGAGGAGTCCAACTAGGAGTAGGTCTTTCAGTTTAGGGTTATTAAACGGCATGTGTGTGTATTGTTTACCCAAACCTGGAAAATTAAGATGTCAGATATGACTACCTATCCCACGGGAAGAAATAAGCAACTAAGGAGGTTATTTAATAAGGTCAGCTAGATGGTATAGTAAGCGATAAAATTCCATTTCTCACCTTACACAATGTAAGGGTATATGCATAGATGGAGGAACCCTTAACTAGCAGGGCCCGTAGCTAGTGCCCTCTAGTTTATTATAATGTAAATAAATCATCAAGAGGTATTGGATGACCAATAGGTCCGCCTAGGGTCTTAAGCGATCGGGAGAATCCACCCTATCTGTCACCAGTACGCAGGCACGCCTGATCGGCGTATGCATAGATGATTTTGACCAAAGATGGAATTGATTTTTAAAATGGACAATCACTTATGTCCACAATATTAGGGTACTGCAGTTTGAAAAAAAGAAACATATTGAAGCAAGAAAAGTGAATGCGGTGGTGCAGACTATGTGTAGTATAAAGTAATGCCCGAAGATTGTAATAAAGATAAAATAAACATGCAAAAAGTACATTTCCCAGAATTGATGTGAACAACGTTCACAATATATATATATATATATATATATGAATGATAAATTGAGTACAAATTAATAAAACTAGCATAAATGGCAGCAGTTATCAGTGAGAAACAAATGGTGAAAGGTACAATAGTTATTATTTAAAAAAAACATTACATCTACGGTAAAAAATTATTGAAAGTAGAGAAAAAAGATTGGAAGTGAGATTGGAAGGTGCAGTCAGCAGTAGTTTCAGCGCGGGCGTCTGGCTTCTAAATCAACAAAATTTCTGTCAATTTCTTCAATCTGAAAGAGAAAGGAAAAATATGATGGACATAGTAGAAGGTTATGATCAATAAAACCTTGTATGTATGTATATAAAAGAAATGTATAATTGAAACGAACGTGGGTAGTGGGGGCAATAAATCAACAGATATGTCATGCAGTAGAAAAATGGACATAACTTCAAGCATTAGTAAACTAATCAATCCTAAAAAGGCTTCACTTTAAACTGTGCATATAAAGAAAAAAATGTGCTAATAAACACTGTTTGTAAGACTAATGGATCTTATAGCATGGCTTTGAAGTTCATGTAATGTTGTGTACGTATTAGATGGAAAGAATTATGAAAGTAGTATTCACACAGTCCAAATTTATGAAAATACTATCCACTGCATGTATAGTCAAAAGTTATAGAAACTAATTAAAGGTTACGAAAAATTACTTGCTTAATATAGAAATGAAATGTTTTAGTCTCAGCTGGTTTAAATAAATAAAAAATTGAATATTAATTAAAAAAAATAAACAAAAATGAACAAATTTTAAACAAAAATTGTTATTTTTTTCACTATACTCATAATCTGTAGAGTTGCTTTGCAATTGAATAGAGTCTACATAAACACATCTTGACTGCTCTCTTATCAAAATTCACAATCATACCAAAACAGTGAATCAAATAACTTGGTAACTTACAACATGAAACTAGAGCTGAAGCATCCTTTTTAGATGTTTGTGGCTTATGCCCTCCTTCGGAAGCATGACTTCATAAACTGGAATTAATAGGAAAAATAAAAGAACAACTGATTATTTGATACCATGATTAGAAGAGCATTATACTCCTCACTTGCCTCGATTATGGAGGAAAACATAGTTAACATGAAAATTTGTGTGTCTATGAGGCACTTATCTAGATATTGACCATCAATGATAAAGAAATAAGTAGCCTAAACTATAAATGCTAACCTGGATAGTTGAACTTCAACAATAACAATAGAGGTAAAAGTGAAATGAATTTCGGCTTTCCTTTGATTCAATTCTCATCGAGTTACATTGAAATTAGACACCCAATCAATATTTTTCACTTTTTGAACTACTTTTCAACTATTGTGACTCATTTTTTATCGTTAAAGTAGAATGCATAGGAAGATGCAATCATACAATGTCTATTAAGGTATACTGAACTTTCGGTCAAGAGACACTGGTCTCAAGACAGAATGAAAATTACTGAATCGAAACTGATAGTCAACACGGAAATTTAGTTAGATGCTTATAGATTCAATATTCACAGTAAATTTGAAATGAAAACGACTCCTACTTTGTATCTAGCTTTATAGTCACAGTTCACATTAGAAACAATTGAGAAGCATAAAATAGCTCGAAGCTCTAGAACCATCAAATTTCTATTATTTGAGCATAACATATAACGAACATGGAATCATGATCAAAAAACTTGAATATATAAGTTCAAAATTTTAATTTTGATAAATAAATCAAGAGTAGGTAAATAAAAATATGCATTTGCATACAAAACAATAATAGCTTTTCAATCCATATCATAATGGAAGAAACAGTTCAACCAAAGTTTATGTAACGACCCGGAAAATCTGAACCAATTTAAAAAAATTTAATTGGCTATTTTAGTGGATTTTAAATATTTAAAATAAATATTTTAAATAATAAAGATGAAAAGTAAGTTTGAATCGACATTTGAAAATGAATAAAATTAATTCTAATTATAAAACAAGGCCTGAAATGGCGCGGTAGTTTCAAAATTTGAATTCAAACTTTGACTGACTGTACCGGGTGCAAAACAAAACGGATTTGAGTGAAACCAAAAATATTTAAATCTGTTAGTGAATGCCTTTCTAACGAATCTGAAAAATCGAAGTTTCATAGCGGGAAGCAAAAGTTATGGCCAAATGAATTTTCAGAAAGGTCGCTATAAAGTTTATATAGCCCGTGAAAATGGCCATTTTGCAAACGACATCGGAATTCGATGAAACCACTTTTGTTGGATCCGGGATGTTAAATTATTGCTAGGTTTCAAATTTCATAATTTTTGAAGCTAGCATGTGAGCGTGGCAAAGGAAAATGTGTTTGGTCGATTTCTATTAAATTGGATCGACCAGAAATGGGCCATTTTTCAAACGGTCTTAGAATTTGACGAAACTAATTTCGTTGGGACCGTATCGTCAAAACATAGCTAGATTTATTTTTCTGGAATTTTTAGAATTAGTATGTGGCCCCGACAAATTGAAATGTACGTTCAAATTAAATATTGAATGTTTTATATTTTAATTTGAAGAGAAACTGACCGAAACAGTCGAATGGGCCTACGAAACATATCCCATTGTGTTCGGAATGAGAGTAAAACGCTAGGGACGACAGTCGTTTGGTTTGGATTGGAGTTCGCAGGAGGCAAGGGTTATTTTTGGATTTTTAAAACTTTATAAATAAAAAAAGGGATTGGTCCACATCAGCTCCCCCCTGACATTCTCTCTCCCCGACCAAAACGAACGGTGGAATTCCTCAAAACCTTCCCTCCTCTTTTCCTCTCGATCCACGCACTAATATCGAGCGCCCCAGTTAAGGTTTTTGAAGAGGGTCCTCCAAGCTTCAAATCCATATAACCCTTGCCCTCTATCGTGTCGTGTGGAGCGAGATCCAAGCCCAGAAAGTCAGGGACTTTCGAGCGCTGCCGTGCCCTCCTCCCTGGTTCGAGCTCGCCGCGGCTACCATCCCCTGGAGCGGCTTTCAACCCCCTTCGATGTTGCAAAGGCCGATCGACGAATAGCTTCACGGAACGAGCAAAAATTTAAAACCGAGTTTTGAACAGGTTTGAAAAACATACGGTTGTTTTATTTTAAACTATATTATAGCAGTTTAAAGCGCTACGGTTTTTGATTTCATTGTAAAAATCATATCTTTTTCGTTTCTTGACGAAATTCAGTGAAACAAGAGACAGTGGACTCGTGTGGACGTCTTCTACATTCTAGAAGAGACCGCATATTTTTCTGAGCCTACTGCTATTTTTGTTGGAGTGGAACCCAATGTGAGATTTCTGAATTATAAACGATATTATTATCTATATGAACTGTATAAAATAGTCGTGTTTTGAAATAAATAGTTTTACAATGAAAATCACATTTTTATCATATACATGAGTTGTTAAAAATAGCGAAGTGTTGAAATAATTGTCGGTTAGATAAAAATACCATTTTTATCAAAAGTATGAAAAGAATATAGTTTTGAAATCGAAGAATCGATTATATTTATATATATATATATAAATAGAATTGAAATATATCGAATAACGAAGCTGCAGTTCGTGTTTTGAAACAGTGATTTCAAACGATTAGTGCGGGACATCCGACCATCGGATTTTTCCCGAAACCGAAACCGTTGGGTTCGCTTTGGAAATATCTTTCCAACGACACCAACTTTGTGAAGATCCAACGGTTGGATTGTCTGGAATGTTTAATTCAAATCTGAAGAAAAATAGCGTCAGAATCGATTATATATATATATATATAATTAAATTAAATCGAATAACAATGCTGCAGTTCGTATTTTGAAATCAAAACTTCAAACGATTGTACCGGGAGATCCGACCGTCGGATTTTCCCAAAACTGGAACCGTTGGATTCGTTTTGAAAAGATCTTTCTAATGATATAAAATTTGTGAAGATCCAACAGTTAGATTTTCAGATATGTGTAAATCAAATTTGAAGAAAAACAGCGCCACGACCGCGTTATGGCCCGAAGCGTCATTTGAATAAATTGGCTATTTTAAAATAAATAAAAATAGCGATAAATCGTTATAAAATATTATAAACGATATGGAATGTGAAATTTAGAAATTAACTGAAGGTTAGCTGAGTCGAATGGTTTCCTGGATTTTGATCTGATGTTGGTTTCGGCCTTCGGGGTTAATATTTGGGAAATCGTTCTCCTACTGATCTACGGTTAGTGACTGATGAATTGAAATGATGCGTATGTTGTGTTTGTGTAGCACTTGTTTATTATATACGCGAGTTGCTCAGAAAGACCGGGTTTATCCCATTCTAAATAACTGAATCGACGATAAGAAATCAAAGATGAAGACGGTGATTGAAGACCGGAGAGCTTCACCTCGGTTGGATGATAACTGATGTCCCGATTGGGAGGCATCCCGAAATATGGACAATGAGTGGTGATCATCCAGACGTACGTGGAGATCGATGGGTTTGCGAGGTATAAAGTGCCTCCAGTTTCGTTTAGACCCAGAACGGACTTGTAAATGGACTGTGTGTCTGACATTGGAATTCATTCTGTGTGATTGATCGCCATCAGTTACATGGCGTGAATTTCCTGTGTGGCATGCTAAGATGCAGTGATCAGGGCTTCTGTTGAAAAGCAAATTCTTGTGGTTGATGATCAAAGCACCGCCTGTGTGGCGTAGCTTTGTGTATAACGTGAATTCGTGAGCCTCACACCCCGGTATGAACCAGAAACGGGAGAGGACCTCAGGGAGGACATGCGTTTCCTTCTAGTTAGAGGTGGTGTCAGTGCTTGAACTGGCTGACATTTATATTATTTTCACCTATGTGGTTGTTGCTGTTGCGAGGCGCCTCGGTTATATCGGTCGATCCGGGACCGATGGAGTCATTCGTTGGCTCATTTACGCCCCAAAGGGCGGGGAAACGTAGTGTTCAGGCATAATAATCCACATCGGTGGACCGGCCCTGACGATCCAAGGGGCAGTTGCGGCTGTTCCTGAGACATGGGCTAGATTGTCTCGAAGTCGGTAAGGACTATCTTTTGCCTTGGTTCATGTAGGAAATCCAATTTCCAAATACGTGACTGTGCGGTTTTGATTGTATACCTATATATGGCGACATAGTGGTATGGGGCATTAATGTCGTCTATGATTGATACTTATGATTTGAAATTGTTTTTGAAACATATAAACACTAGTAATAATATCAAATGCTTTTGTTTTATTTGTATCAAGCATATTTTGGCCGTTATAAGGTAAAAACTCTATCCTCCGGTTTGCGTTGCATTGTGTGATGGGAACTGAATCTTATAATGGCTTCATTTTTATAAAAAGCATTGCGTTGTTTAAAAGAATTATTTGTTTTAAAGCACTGGCAATCCGATGGAGTAAATCCGTTCCGCGAAAGTGGCGTGGTCCTGGGATTAGCCATATTATAAATGTGTTAAGTAGATTTCTCATACCAGTCCCGTGACTGACTCGTAGTATGTTTCACTTGCAAACTTGGGTGCCCCTTTTTCTACACGGGCAGCCTTGTATTCAGGTTTTATCTGGCTCTTTCTGGATAGCTGGAGCTGAAGATGGATTCTATCATTTATCTCTTTTTATGCTGTTTAGCTCCTATTGTACATATTATGTTTGTTTTCCGCTGTAGACATTTATGTATAGCTGAACTGTATTTGCACTAAGTATGATCATGTATAATGTGTAACTCTGATGATTATGTTTATCCAGTGTATTATTTGTTCATTATCTGGTGTATTTATTTATTTCTGTTCTGCTATTATCTGTTTATGTGTTATATTCCAAAGATTACCCTCGCTTCCGCTAGTACGGGGAATGGGGTCGTCTCAGTTTAAAACATTAAACAGTCTTTATCAATAAATTGGATCTCTTTTACCTTTCCTTACCATGCTTTATCTTGGAAATGGTTTGATTTACTTGTCATTGTAAGCCATGCACTGCTGCCAGGTTGCAATGCAGAATCTGCTGATGATTATTACAAATATTAAAAGTCAAAGAACATTAAATAAACCAAAAAAAGTAAAAGTCCAACTGACACTGCTTTAAATTTTATGGTAGAGACTCCATTTCAAATTTGATACTGTATAGTTTAGAAGTATATTTTGGAGACAAAATATAGAAAATGTGTTGCTATTATTCAAATGCCTTAAAAGATATAAGAAGTCGAATAATAGTTTCATTAGCACCATCCGATGGACTATTTAAAGATAAATAAACTCTAAACACACTTCAAATTGTTTCTTCAATGCAAGCCCATGGAGGTTGTTTCCATCCATTTTATTGTTTCTCTCGAAGTAGTACGATAAATAAGCAAAACTTTCTTTTATTCTTGCCATCACATGTAACAACTGTACATTAATATACTTGGTTACTCTAAAATGAAAATTATTTACCAAATTAGTAATGTAAACGAAAACATGATAAACTAAACATTGCTTGAATGATATATTTATATTGTTAAAAAACACAGTTTAACAAAATGAAGTCATGGATGTCGAATCAAGAAGTTGACACAACTTTAGGTTAAGGTCAGGGTTTGAATTTTGATGATTCATATTCGCATCTACTTTTGACATAAAGTTTTCTACCACTTCCTTTGATTGATCCTCTCCTACAAATTTGCTTTAAGAATATTTGCGTTAAATTTATTGACAGGAAAAAATTATTTTTTTATTTGCGACTAACCATTTTCAGACACAATATGAAATAACCATCAAAAGAAAGTGAACACATAACCATTAATAGAAAGTGAATACCTGGAAATCAGTTGGAATTAAATTGCATAGGTCAGGTATATAGACACAATTTCCAAATCGTCGATCATATTTTCAGCATTAGAAGTTCCTGAAACAAAAAAAACCAACAATATAATCAACCAAAACTAACAGTAAAGAATAGTCAGTCCATATAGCAGAGATCCATGTCATAACTTGAAAATTTAAAACTTTGTCTACATAATCATTTTATTCAGTTGAAAATTACAAACAAGAAAAAGTAACAAACGAGTTGATTGTTTGAAAACTTTTAAATCGATCGAAGTCGTCAGGAGTCTGAAATAATTGTCAGTAATTTTCAGAAAAGCATTAATTTTCAAAAATGAAAAAATAAGTCAGCCGTTGATTGACAAATATTTAGGATTTAACCGAACAAATTATTTGAACATAGACTTATTACTGGCTTCAACATACATATATAGAGACATAATTAGAGTATGTATTATTTAAATCACCAAAGCATAAACTAATGTTATTATACCTAATGCAGTGTTCTAGAACCAAATGAGTAAGTCTTCAAAACATAAATTATTCAACGAAGTAACATCATAGTGGACCATTTGGCCTGTGCTAATGACTCATTTAATTGAAACTTACATTGCAATGTGTAATGCATATAATTAGGATCGAATAACAAAATGGACTACTATGTCAAAAACAAAAAAGAGAGCGATAAGGACAGAAATCAACATGAATCAAAATCGAGGATCCGATGAGCAGAAGAAAAACCAGTAAAGCTTATGATATTGGTCTATTGAGATAATCTTCACCCATATCTTCTTACTACAACATTAAGTAGATCATTGATAAGTATAGTTTTCAGAAAGTAAAAGATTTGGATAATGACCTCCAATAACATGGTCGGGCATGTACCATATATGCAATACAATAATATGCAAATAACACAAAGCCAGATTAGGTAAGATTAGTACAATGAAAACAAAAATTGGAGATTAATGATATAATATGGACATAACATATATATTATACTAGGCTCTACTAATTTACGAAAAATCAATTTAAAACATACCTCTTTGGAGTTTCACATCTGGATTTTGCAAGTGATGAATGATTTTCTTGACATGTCGGCATCAACCTTTCTTCTGGACTCTATCTCCATGTTCTGCTCTATCATGCAGTAATAAAACGTCAAAAACGAATTAAATAACTGTGTTGAATAGACACATATATGTATAATATTTAAAATTAGTGAATAAGAGGGAAAAAATACAGACCGAAGGTGAAGATATGGAATTCTTCAAGTTCGCAACGTGTTGTCAATCGGAGGAGAAGAAGGAGAAACGATGGGTTATGGATTAGGTAGACGGAAGACGGGATACAAACCATGGGAAGTGTAGATTTGGTAATCGGAACAGACTGAAGCAAAGGATGAAGGAACGGTGCGATTTATTGCAAGAAGTGACGATTGCGAGTGGGGGAAAAGTGGAGAAGGAGGTTTTGATGCCAATAATAGCATAGATCTGAATGGCGGCATTGAAAAACGAAGTGTTTGTTGAATTGAGGGGAAAGCGATGGAAAGGAGAAAGACGTGGAGAATGTGGAGACGTGGATAATGTGAAAACCTTTTATTTAACTACAGATGGGGGTACTTTCGGGCTTGTCGAAAAGCTTCACCACCCCTAAAAGATTTTCTTTATTAGTAGAGATTAATAGTGATGCGTTAAATAATAAAGGATAAGCGAATGAAAAGTATATATATAACTCCGTAATTTAAAGTTCACTTCTTGGTTTAGTAACCAGACATGCTCTGGTTTAAAGGCTTCACAAATATGTGTAAAACATCCTGCCTCGGTGTAATACTTCCGGAATACTACTTTGGGAAGGGTAGTAAAGTTGTGCGTAAAAATTTACTAGGTTGGGCTAGAATCACTAACCTGGTTAGGCATACATCTTGGGGTGAACCAAATGGGATACATCTGTGTATTATAACATGTGTTGTAAATTTCTTATTCACCATAACTTGTTGTTCTGACCCTCACCTCCTTAATATCTAAAGAAGGTAGGGTTCTTACAGGTGTTAAGTTTGGCTTTCGGTTCTCGTTCTCTGTCATGATCGGTATTGGCAAAGTGACTTACTTTGAAAAGGGTAATTATTTGAGTTAATACTAATCCTATTTTATTTTCGTTGTGAGTTTTCTTTATCGTACTCTGATTATGCTTATGCTCATTTATTACATGTACCAGATATACACGCTCTATGCTTGGATGTGTTTGAGTTTGGATTTTTGTCGAAATTTGGGAGTAGAAAAATGTAGGGTGTTACATTTGGTATCAAAGCTTAGGTTAAACGATCAGAGAAACTAATTATACTAGGACTCGTGAGAGAACATAATTCGTTTCTTTTCTGTTTTTCTTTGTCTTTCTTACTCGACTTTAATATTTCGACAATGAAATTAGTCGTGGGCCCAATCATATAAAATGGGCTTTGAGCGACTAAGGGTTGAATATGTTTAGTTCGAGTTTCTAGACAATTCTATCTTACCCCATAGTACATTGGCTATTTCGTCATGAAGAGCATGAGAACGACATATGGTGGATCCCGTTTATTCGAGTTTGGAGACTGGACAAAAATCTAGCTACAACCGAGATAGTCATCATTCTTGGTTTGGTTTTGTTGGTAGTTCCAGTTAAGACCATTACCAAATCCAAAATGTGGAAAAAGCCAATGTTAATATGTCATATCCATTTCGGAAATATAATTACAAAGTTTATCCATTTATTACTTCATTAAAATTCCGAATCTACCTTTGTTGAGATATTCAATTGAGTTCTTGGCCTTATATTCGAGGAAATTTATTTTTAAAACTATTTGAAAAATAACAATGAATTTCAACGGTTTTGAAATACGGTTTTGGAAAATAGCTTGTGAAAATATTGTTTTAAATACTTAATCTATTTATGTTTCAAAATTTTAGGGCTATCGTGTAATTTTAATAAATATAGTCTGATTGGTAGGAAAGAAGGAGTTAGAAATAACAAGGATTATGCCACTAAACTTGAAAACAATATATATTTATTCCTTGTAATTTGTAGCATCCCTCTTTGTAACACCCCGTATTTTTAAGATAATAAAATAAGAATAACTTAATTAAATAATGAAAATTAAGTAAAACGGACTACGCCATTGCGTCCGTCTCAGAATTCTGGTCAAGGTAGAAACCTAGTTTGCGTAAAACGGACATTATATGAAGAAGTTATTAAGCCTAGAAGTTTGTATATGCACAAGTGAAATATATATATATATATAGACACACACACACACAAACAAATTAAAACATAAAATAAAGAATAAAATTAGGATTGCATGTAATAAATACATGCACTGAAAAAAAATGTAATGCATGTTGAAAGAAAGAAAGGATTGGTTGCATGCAATGTAAATATGTTGCATGCACTGATTTGCAAACATAATGCATTAACATTGAAAGAAAAAGATTCATGCAATGGTTTAATTTAAGTGTTGTAACTAACATGAAAAAGAGAAGTAAGGAGAGAACAATAATTATCATTGTTCTAAGACTTATTAACAAAAGACTTCATAGCTCAGTTGGTTAAGTCATTGGATCTGTAACATGGAGATTGGGGGTTTGAACCCCGGCGGCGACATAATTTTTATCTTTGTTTTAGAGAGGGCCAACTGAACGTGCAAATATATGTACGTATACAAATTCAAAATTTGAAAGGATAAGAACGTACATATAAGGAAATAAAGAAAATATATGTATATATATATGCATAAATATATGTATACAAAAGATAAAATTCAAGATAAGGCTACAGTCAATGAAATATGGCAAGAATCAAATAATGGTGCAACATCGTTTGAATTTTGAAAATAAAACGAAAATTATGCGTATATTTATATACGCGTAAAATGGTCGGTAGAGGAATTGTATAAATATAAGAATATTTCATGTGAATAAAACAGTTAAATAAATTTCAGGAATTCAAAAGTTCGAAAATCAAATTTCTACGCCAAAACAATTCAAATTTCTGCGCCAAAACAGCTTGCGGGACCTAATGCTGACTCAGCACTGCATGTACGATAAGACTTGGCTAGATTCATCTGCGAACCTGGACTATTTTCTTAACTGGGTTCAATGTTGACTCAGCGCTGTATGTACGATAAGGTCTTGAGCACCTATAAATAAGACCCTAGACCTAACCCTAAACATCATAATTCAGCAGCTACGCTGGAGCTCTGCCATGGCTCCATCTCTTCTCAAATCTATTCTGAAATTAAAATGTTAGCCTAGGAGGATTATGAATTCAGATCTGGAAGAGAGAATCAACGTTAATAAAAAAGATTATTGAATCATAAAAGCAAGGTAAACCTCTAAGAACCAGTCTATTTAAATTATTTCTCTTTCCCTTCTCTTTTCATGAAATAATAAATCCATGGTCGTTAGGTCGTGAATCAAATTAAAGGGAAAAGGAAAACCATGGATGGTAGAACGGATCAGATCCAAAATTTGGGGAAAGCTTAAAGGTGAGTGGGTTTAAGCTATAGCCTTTAGATAATGTTATGACTATGGTTTAACATTCCCCTTTTTAATAAATTGTGAAATGGCCAGTTTAATTATAAATTGCTGTTGTAACGAATTGAAATGTTGGTATGAATATGTCAGGAAATTCCTATGTTGAATTGGCTAAGTTATTAAATGTTTACATGTTGGAGAAAATAAACTTATTAGGATATGAATAGCCAATTCAATGATTGTAATTACATGCTTTACTTGGGACATATTATTGATTGAACGACATGTTAAAATAATTACCCGATTGAATGTTTACATGTCCTAGTAGAATTAAACATATATTGAAAATGACATGCGACAAAATATAGGCAAAAATTGGACGACATGTAAATTAGATTACTGTAAACTATATTAAAGTAAAAAGGATAATATGTCTAAAATTTTCATGTAATGAACATAACATATATTATGTTTTGAGATTTTAATTTGGAAGCGCAATTTGATATGAACATAAGTGATTGAATGAAAACGAATATGCCTAGGATTACAATTATAAATTGTAAATACACTTATGGCACGAGGTTAGGTTGCATTAGTGGCGGAAGTCTGCTCGGACCCGACCGGCATATCCAGCAACCACTAATGTTGAACTTAATGTGAAAGGCCTAAGTGCAAGAATTAACAACATGTGCTGAGACACGAAATTAAGTCAACTTGAGGTGGAAGTCTGCCCGGACCCACCCCGCAAATCCAACGTCCACAAGTGCAGGCTTATTGTGAGAGGTCTAGTGCTTTTATATACATAAATAAATATATGTATATAACAAGATATGAATAAATGGCAAGGATGGTAATTAAATGTCTAACTCAGAAAATAAGAAAGGAAGGGATGTAATGAACTGAGTTAGTGTGATAAGAGGGAAAAGTGATGTATTCCCCTAAATGACTTATTTCTGAAAACGTTGTTGCAAGTAATCCACAATAAATATACAAAAGTAAAGAAATTACTTGTTACCACGGATTTAGATGGGAAAACGTTATGAAAATAAATCATTGATTCCTTCTATCAAACTGATAAAGTGCATGAAGTATTTTTCTTAATATACTAAGGAACATATATTACAGAGAATGAAGAATAATGGTTTACAACAATAAATGGTTTAAAAGGGGAATGATAATAACCTATTATAAATAAATAGCATTAATGAAAATATTGTATAATAGGTAGAATTGTCCTAGGGACAAGTGAATATTATAACTTAGGTTATAATAAACTAGTAAGGGAATGGGATAACTGGTGAATTAATTTAAGTGACACTTAATTGTAAATTAAGTAATTCAGAAAAAGGAAAACCTAAAACCAGTTAAGAAAAGGGGGGAAAATATATTGTACTTAATTATAAATTAAGTAGTCTGGAAGTCTGAAACCCGTTGGTAAGAATAACATGTTTAGACTTGTCCTAGGGACAAGGGGAAATTATAATATAGGTTATAATAAATGGGTAGAGAAACTTATTAATGGGCCTTAGTTAATAGAACTAAGCTAATAAGTAAAAAACGGTAAGTCGTATTGACGACGTAAAGTGGAATTATGTTTAAATGAGAAAAGATGAGGAAAACTTATGAAATGAAATAAGTTATATTTAATCATAAATGGTAAGTGACATGTTAATTGGAAACATGTGAATTAGATATACTTAATTACATATTAAGTAAAACATGTTATTGAAATCAAACAAGAATATAAAAGGGATTGTGGATCATGGACCTTGGGCTATAATCTAGTGAATAACATGTTGTAAGCTTATTAATAAACTTAAATGAATTAAGTTGTATGACTGAAATTAATAAGCAAGAGAAACTTGGTAATTTGAATAAGAATTCAATATGAATTGGAATAACCAAGTTAACCGAAAACCTGATGAGGTGAGACAAGCGCATAAAAGAATGTTTAGACATAGGGTCTAACAACATGCTAAAGTAAGGCGCTTAGACCAGTCCGTACGGTTGAGGGTGAATAACCCAATACGGTAGATCATCGAGGTGTTATAAGGCACGAGGGGAGCGCACATTCATCTGATTGTTTGACAGCTCCAAAGGACGGAAAGGGGAAGCATGCGGCTTCCGGGGACGTAGGGTACTCTTGGTATTCCTCTATGAGTGGAAGATGATCCGCCTGTACTTACAGAGGTTAGGCCTGCGTAGATGAACCAATGAGTATGCCTTGATTGCAATAATAAGGGGCAATCAAAAGATTAAGATGGGCGAGTGTGATTCGGCGAGACCAGTTAGTGCCCTGTGATAGCAACTCGTCGTCTACCTGCCATCTTCAATCAGTACGTAAAGCGGAAAGGCGGAGAACTCCAAAAGACAATATACTTTGCTATTTAGTTATGGGTGAGGTTGGCCAATAGGTTTGAAGGGCATAGGGGGCCGGGGTTAAGTTCTCATTCTTGATATTCTTGGGTACCTTTCATTTGTTGAGGGAGGGGTCTAGTGGGACCATAGCCATTGTAAAAGCAGACCTTAGCATTTGCAATCGGCAGATATATGAAAGCTCCCGACTGAGTTCCGTGTTTCTTGATTAGCCCTGCCATGGGACTCGACGAACATATAGAGAACATGTGCAATAGACATCGAGAACAATTGACGATACGTACGTGGGAAAGTCTAGGTACACTCATGTCGCTCTGGGTGGTGTATCATAAGACTAGAGGGCATTATTCGAGGATGGAACCTAATTCGATCGAATGGTTCAAAGATGGCAGTCCGAACGCTTACGTAATATAGAAGTAGTGGTTCTTTGCAGACGTAGCGTTGGCATATATACAGAAATCCATACGACATTCGGGCATAGGATTAGGGACTGCTATATTCCTGCGATGATACGGTGGAGACCGTGCGAGTGGGGCACCATGGGGTGTATCTCAATATTGAGAGATAGCTACATATAATGTATTAGGTTAATTCATTGGGAAGTAAATGGGTACGACGTGTGTGTAAGCCTTGAGTGCTGTAAACCCAAGTAACCTAATAAATAAGAAAATATGATTGAACGATATATGTCAGATTATCCAAAGTGTATAGTTTAAATCCAGTCACCAGAACTTGTGTCCTGGCCCCCTCCTCATAACACATTCGCAGGTTAGATTGTGGCAGAGACATGATAGCTTTGGATACTGGTTAGGCAGTATTAATAATACGGTGAGGCTATGTTTTAATTATACTATATTAAATCCTTTCCGCTGTGAGATACTTTTCTGAGCTCTAACATGTTTTATGTCTTTATTTTTTCTGCAGGATACCAGAGCAAACCAATCCGAGTTTCGATAGATTGGAATTTTGAAAAAAAATCGGTCTGTCGAAATTGGGTTTGTTACGCTCTTCCTATATATATTGGGTAATATTTTGAAATTACCACAATTAATCCTTAAGATTCTAAAGCTCTAATTTCTTTGAACAGGAAAAGGTTTTTCCAGTTTGAAATATAAAACAGAATTATAAATAATAGCAATAATTATAAATTGGTTTATGAATACGAAACTGTTAGTTTACAACAAAATTCCGTTTTGGAAAAGTTTTAAATTTTTCTTCGAAAAGGCTAAGGAAAATCCTTCATCCGGATTTTGGGGTATTTGATTTCGTGAATCGTCTTTTGTTGTCAGATAGGTAAGGAGAGAATCTTTTTTAGTTATACTACGGATTTCTAGCTGAATTATTTTTGAAATTCGCTTGTTCGTTGTGTAGTCGAAGCATCGTTGTTGAGACTATAAGTCCTTGGAGTTCTTTCAGAGTTTAACTACGGTCTTTAAATACCGCGGTGATGCGGATGACTATTTTTAGAATCACGTCGAATCTTAAAAGATAACACGAGATGATTAATATTTTAATTCAGCCTAATAAGGTCAAGGTTTAACCGTTGTCCAAAGCTCATTTGGTTGTTGACCGATTGGTGCTATACTAGGATGGTCAATTTGTTGATGAGCTTTGGTACAACTTGGACCAAGGACTTAACTGTAAAAGTTGTGTCCAAATTACCCTTTTAACTTCTTTCTTTCATCCTTCCTTCCTCATCTGGATGAACCATGTTCCTATCCTTCTTGTTGTCACCTCGTTACCTCATTTTTTTCGTGTTTGTTAGCGCATTAGATCTCGCCTCACTAGTACTCCAAGATCTAATTTCTTCTCTTCGAACATTACTTAGCCTACAACACCTAGTTGCACAATTCTATCTTACTCACACCATTTAAGTCTCATCCTTGGGTATAGATCATTTGGTTGGATCAGAATGAGAAAAAAGGTCTTACCACTTTAGGGCTAAGAAAATTTGGCAAGGCAGTTGGGCTTGCGCCGGTCCATTGCTTCAAGGTCTTAGAATAGGATTTGTGTTTGTGTTGCATCCGTAGGTTCTTTCGAAGGCGATCGTCGTGTTAGAGATGAAGATTAATATATCTTTTGATGGTTTTTCTAAGGAGAACCTCAATGAGGTTTTAGGGGTGAACACGGACTTGTATGGTCTTCGTTTGACCGGCTTTGGAGATTTTGCAACAAATCTCTTTTGCTTGACGTAATGATCCGCCTTTTTGCCCGATTCTGGCCGGTAATTAAACCAACATAAATTGTTCATAAAGATGGATAGTTATGGGTACCGATATATTTAAACACAAAGAATAGGACTTTTCATTTCATTTCAAAAATTTTACATCAGAGTTACATAAATATCAGAGTATACCATAGCTCAATGGAAACAAATTTGCTCCCAGCGAAAGAAGTTTGACCAAAACCAAAGCTCAAGCTCCAAACTAAATCCAACTCTGAAACTAAGCCTGCAAACTAAACTACTAGCTGCCCATGCAAAAAATGGGCACCCAGAGTTTAGGTAGGGAACAATAAACTCCAGGTCAATCGTGGGACTGGTGTGAGAACTCAAAACAATTATTATTTATTATGGGTTTATTTTAAGTCGGGAAAATTCACTGGACCATGCCGCTAATGCGGAATGGGTTTACTCCATGTGAATACCCGTGCATAGAAATTCGCAATGACTTTGGAAAATGAAGCTATCATAAGCTCATCCCACATCACACAATGCAAGCGCACACTAGATTTACGAGTTTTATCTTATGATAACCAAAAATGCTTTCATACGCGAAAATCCTCTTATATTACTATTATTAGTGCATAGTGTTGAAAAATCATTTCGCAAATAAATATAGAATTGTAACGCCATAACCTCAGTTGGTTATATTGCGATATAGGTATACAATCAAAATCGCATGGCTCGTATTGGAGATTGGGTTTCCAACATGATGGTCCTGGCACGAAAGATCAATCAAGGACACGAAGCTAAGTATCTCCCGGTTAACATCCAGACAGTGGACACCGAATAGATAATGAAGCGACCCGAACTTCCCCGGTCTCCGAAGAGATGAGAAAGAACGAATTACTGTGAGGACAAGACAAATCAGAACGCAGACGGAAGAACATTTCATTGCTATTACAACAATTCCATCAGATACAAGAATATACAGAGTATAAATGAATAAATTACATTCGATAAATATTAGAGATTACAATAAATTACATAGCAGCGGAAAAACAATATAAAACACAACTGAAAGTAATGCACGGATACAGAGCTTTCCGAGCATCGTTCTAGCTGTAAATCAGGATCCTGTGAATATAAATCTGCAAAACCAAAACTACTAGCTGCCCGTGTCGAAAATAGGGGCACCCAGAGTTTAGGTTAAAACAATAAACTCCAGGTCAGTCATGTGACTGGTGTGAAAACTAAAACAGTTATTTAAAGCTTTACTTTAAAAGAGAGTAATTCAAGGGACCACGCCGTATAACACGGAACGGGTTTCCTCCCAAGAATACCAGTGCATAGAATAAACAACGCAATGCTTTTCAAAAAATGAAGCTATTATAAGACCCAGGTCCCATCACACAATGCAACGCAAGCCGGAGGATAAGGTTTTCCCTTATAATAGCCAAACATGCTTGGTACGTTTAAAAACAAATCATTTGATACTATACTAAGTGTATAGTGTCAAAACCATTTCAATCATAAATATAAATCATAGGCGGCATGGGTACCATCTATCATGTCGCCATACTAGTTCTACAATTAAAACCGCAATACACGTATTGGAAATTGGATTTCCGTCATGAGTCGAAGCAAGGGGCAAGCTCCTCTCCGCTTCGAGGCACTCTAGCAAATGCCTCAGGACTACACACTCTGGGTAACCCCTGGGATCCTCCAAGACCGGTCCTCTCTTACGTTTGAGGATTAGTTATTCCTGAACACACGTTTCCCGGCCCTATAGGACCTATAATCGAGGCGCCTCGCATCCAAACCACAAAGGTGAAAAGTATATAAATGTCAGGGATGGTAGGTCACTGACACCACCCATAACTAGAAAGAAACGTCGTGCACTCCTTGGGTCCTCATCCCGTTTTTGACTCATACCGATGTGTGAGGCTCGCGAATCCACGCTATACACAAAGCTGCCACGTAGGCCGTGCTTTGATCATCAACCACAAGACTTTGCTTTTCAACAGAAGCCTTGATCCATGCAACTCAGCGTGCCACACAGGCAATTCATGCCATGCGATTGAAATCTATCGATATATAACCTCTAAGCTCGTACGTCTCAGAGAAGGGCGTTAAGCAAGAGAATAAATTCTCCGCCGCCAAACAGATATATATTTAACAGAAATCAATCAACACAGAATAAAATCCAATGTCAGACACACAATCCATTTACAAGTTCGTTCTGGGTCTGAACGAAACCGGAGGCACTTTCCTCGCATATCCATCGATCTCCAAGTACGTCTGGACGACCACCAACTGATTCCCTCATCTTGGGTGCACAGCCCAATCAAGATCATCAGTAATCACCCAAACGATGTGAAGACTTCCGGTCTTCAACCACCGTCTTCATCTTCGACATATCGTCGAATCGGTTATTCAGAATGGGTATAAACCCGGCCTTTCCGAACAACCCGCGTATATTATAAACAAATGTTACACAAACACAACATACGCCTCATTCCAATTCACCAGTCACTAACCGTAAATCAGTAAGAGAGCAATTCCCCAAATATTAACCCCGAAGGCCGAAACCAACATCAGATCAATACCCAAGAAACCATTCTTCTTAACTAACCTACAGCTAGTTTCTAAATTTCATATTCTTAGGGAAAAGTTCCCATTAATTTTATCAAAGATAAATTCTTTAAATTTATTCTTTAATCTTCCTTTGGATGTCATTTCAAACCAAATTATGGTTTTCCAAACTAGTCGAGATTAGCGAACCACACCGAAGTAATTATTTATTTTATTTCTCAATCCCAACCTATTCATCCCATGAAGCAAAACTGGTAATACTCCATACCTAACACCACAGTGTTATCGGTAAAATTAATTACCATTTCACGTTCAAATCTAATTAAAGATTTAACTATCGTTTTGGAGCAAAACTGGTGATACTCCATTCTCGCTTATTTCCCAAATTTGATAATTTAAATTATCAATTCACATTTCAATTTAATTGCAGATTCATTAAAACTCCTTTTTCTGGGTTAAAGAACTAGTGTCATTTAAAACACAATTCACGATAAACCCAAATCAATTCTATTTATTATCGGGTTAAAGAACTAGTGTTATTGAAAACACCGTTCACGATAAACCCACAAATCAATCCTATTTAAAACTCGTTTCAAATCCAATTTATTTATTTAAAAATAAACGGGTTTAATTTTAGTTCAAAACTAGTTCATTTTGATAAAAATCTATTTTTATCTTTTCAAATATGGAGTTTTTCATCCCAATTTTTCCCCAAATCATTTCTTATGATTTTACACTAATTATTACTATTTTTAATAATTTTATCAAGGCCCGTACAGTCGATTTCCATCAACGGCCATCGACCTGCACTTATAGCGACCTTTTTCGAATTTGATTTGGACATATCTCCAAATCCAACCGTTAGATTTCAAATTTCTAATATTCTTTAGAAAGCACTTTTCGATACAAACCCAACGGTTCTGGTTTTAGGAGAATCCGACGGTCGGATCTCTCGTAATGTCCGTTCGAAGTCAACGGTCGAAATTTACGAACTGCCGCGGCGCGTTCTATTCAGGCCATTATATTATATATATAATATATATAATATATATTTCGTCGATTCCTATTTAAAACGAATTTTATAAATAGTTTTAAATTCGTTTCAAAAACGATTTCAACTTCCATTTCAATTCAAATCAAAATTGAATTTTTTCCTTATAAATTCGTTTTAAAATTCATTTGAATTCAAAACAAATTTCAATTCAATTTGAATTCATTTTCAATTCAATTCGAATTCGTTTTCTATTCGATTCAATTCAAATTGGTTTTCTATTCGATTCAATTCAAATGGGTTTTCTATTCGATTCAATTCAAATTGG
Organism: Allium sativum; assembly: GCA_030737875.1. Taxonomy (NCBI): domain Eukaryota; kingdom Viridiplantae; phylum Streptophyta; class Magnoliopsida; order Asparagales; family Amaryllidaceae; genus Allium; species Allium sativum. Next base: position 591,606,718 of record CM060919.1, read on the forward strand.
TTTTTCTTTAAAATCAAATTCAATTCGAATTCAATTCAAATTATAAAAACGGATATAATCGATATAAATATCGTTCGTGTCAAAATAGCGCATCTCTAATCAACACGGTTTTATATTCAATAAATGGATCTATATTTCTTCCAATACACGACTCTATATCTTTGTCAACACACGACTAATCTCAACGAATGCGTACCGTCCACGTGTGACTATTTTTGTTATTTAATATATTTTATAAAAATTATGGTATCTATCGTTTGATTTAAAATCAGACTCCAACCGTAAACTAGTAAGAGAATGATTCCCTAAATATTAACCCCGAAGGCCGAAACCAACATCAGATCAATATCCAGGAGACCATTCATCTTATCTATTTTCCAGTTAGTTTCTAATTTCAAATATGATAAAGATGTAAATTTTATTGTTAAAATATTTCGTTCAACACATGACTAATCTCAACGGATGAGTACGGTCAACACATGAACCTTTATATTACAATATTCTTTATTTTCTAAATTGGAATGAGGCCCAATCAATTACCATATAAAGTTAATTATATGGATTCCATTCAACACATGTATATAATAGCGATGATAAATAATCAACCATCATCCAAAGTGCACTACACTGTATAAGCATCAAATATAGATATCTAACGCTTATAACAGCCTGTCAATCAATCAATCGACATATTTAATCAATCAGGATGAGTGAACTTCAAATTTCATCCCAACACCCGTGTGGGGTTTCAAATCAACAAACACAGAATTTATTTGTGTAGTTGGGTGATGTGTAAAATTTATCGTCCCAATAATTGTCCTTCAAATAGGTGTACATAAACAAACCGTCCGGTTTGTAAATGAATATTTATTTATTCACATTCACGTTAAAAATTATATTTTTAACGATAAAATATTTTATTTTAACACATGAATTTTTATTCAGTTCATTTACAAAATAAAAATGATATTTTTATTTTTCTAACTTATTTTAGAAAATTTCGGCGGCATAACGGCACGATACTAGAAACGGGACAAGGCCTAGCCTTATCCCCGGTCTAGTGAAGGCCCACGCCATTCACACATCAATCAAATCAATTTAATTTCACCAAACAATTCAATTCAACCCAAATAATCTAACCAACTACACAGCCAAACAAACAAGTCCATGGTCTGTGGACGATTGTGTCGGGTGCTACTAAGCACCGTCTGCATCCTAGTATACATATATAACTAGAAAAGAAATTGAAGAGTGAGAAATTCTCACCGATAGCTATCCAACTTCACGACACTTCATTTATAGAAATCTTCGTCGTTCTCGCCTCTTATCACTTTCGTCGCCCGTAGTCACTACATATGTAAAAATCACATTTTTACTTCGCTATTCAATATATAAAAATCGAATTTTTACTTCGCTATCCAATATATAAAAATCGAATTTTTACTTCGCTATTCAATATATAAAAATCGAATTTTTACTTCGCTATTCAATATATAAAAATCGAATTTTAACTTCGTTATGTATATAAAAATCCTATTTTTACATCGTTATCGTATAGATAAAAATTCTATTTTTACATCGTTATCGTATAGATAAAAATTCTATTTTTACTCCGTTATTCTCTATATGAAGATTTCGTCTTTTCAACTATAAAGATTTCTCCTTTTCAAATATAAAGATTTCGCCTTTTCAAATTTAAAGAATTCGCCTTTTCAAATTTAAAGAATTCGCCTTTTCAAATTTAAAGATTTCGCCTTTTCAAATTTAAAGATTTCGCCTTTAACTTCTACTCCTAATATAAAAGATTGAATTTTTATTCACTACATATATAAAGGTGATATTTTTACTATTTTACCTATATAAAAATTATATTTTTATACTTCTACAATATAAAAGATTATATTTTTATTATTTATATAATATGAAAATAATATTTTCAACCTTTACATACGATAAAAATTATATTTTTAACTTTCTACAATATAAAAGATCATATTTTTATCCTCCTACAATATAAAATTTCAGATTTTAATTGCTAAAATTAATTAAACAAAACAAAATAAAATAACTAGAGGGCTTACATTGCTTTAAGGAAGAGGAGGGGGGTCTTTGCGTTCGGTGGAGGGCTGTCGGCGAAGCCAGCGGGGGTGGAGGAGGTCGGGGCAAGGCTCGGAAGAAGGGGTGTGGCGGTTGCGCACAGGGGGGGTGTGGCGGTTGCGGTGCCCGAAGGGGGGGGGGCTGTGTCGCGTCGATCGAAGAGAGGGGGGGTCTGCGAGGCCGAGGTGGAAGGGGGGTTCGGAGGTGGCGATCGAAGGGGAGGGGGGCGGCTGCGCGGCTGCGTCTTCTTCCTCTTTCTTCTTTTTTTTTTTTTTGATTTCTGAACGAATGAAAAACGAGAAAGGGGGGCCAGAGGTAATAGGGTGAGAGAGAGGAGAGAGGAAATTAATTTTAAATTCAAAAAAATTGACTTTTACATACGACCTCTAAACGAGGCCCACCGCCTGTCGTCCATAGCTAATTACCCCCATTCCAAACACAATGGGATATGTATCGTCAGCTGGTTCGGCTGTTTCGATCAGTTTCCGTTAAAATCAACATATAACTCTATATATTGAATTTGAATGCACATTTCAATTTACTGGGGTCACATACTAACTCTATAAATTCCCAAAAAATATTTTCTAGCTTCGTATTGACGATACAGTCCTAACAAAACTAGTTTCGTCGAATTCTGAGACCGTTGGAAAAATGACCAATTTCCAGTCGATTAAAATCAACTGAAACTGGTCAAACGCGTTTTCCTTTGCCACGCTCACATATTGATCCGAAAAATTATGAAATTTGAAACCTAGCAATAATTTGACATCGCGGACCCAACAAAAATGGTTTCGGCGAAATCCGAGGTCATTTGCAAAATTCTCATTTTTAAGGGCCTAAATTCCATAGCGACTATTCAGAATTTTCAACTGGACATTCCTTTTAATTCCCGCTATGAAATTTCGATTTTTCGGATTCGTTGGAAAGATATTCTCAATTAGATCCTATTGTTTTTGGTTTCACTAAAATCCGGATTATTTTGCACCCGGTACATTCAATTGAAGTTTGAAATCGAATTATCGAACTACCGCGCCATTTTCAATTCTATTATAATTTAAAATAATTATTTATATTCTAACGACGGCGTATATAATATATACGTTCTAATTATATTCAAAATAAATTTCTCGTCGATTTTATTTAAAATAATTAATTTTAAGTGTTCAAAATTCGCTAAAATTGCCAAAATAAAATTTTTAAACTGGCTCAGAATTTCCGGGTTATTACAGATAACGCAAAAGTATGTATCCCGGATAACATCCAGACATCGGACACCATATATACTCTATTCCCTCAACTTTCGAAAATGGATCCATTCGCCGAAGCTTTCAAGTTTCAACAGATTTTATGTATATGTATACAACCTAACCGTCAATTTACCATCATTCTGGGGTGTGAGGTTCGTCGAAGTCACGATATACACAAAGCTACGCTTTAATAAGCCATGCTTTGATCATCACTTAGCTCATTTCATAACTCGAGTATGCCACATTGTCCATTCACAACGTGTCATTGATTTCGATTAATACATAACCTCTAAGTTCATGTGACTTAGAGTCGAGAATACTTCCATTGCCACAAATTCAATATGTATTAACATAAATCAGCGCTACGCAGTTCATTACAATGTCAGACACACAATCCATACAATTTCGATCTGGTTCTGAACAGAACAACAATCCGAAAATCTCCAAATATATTCGGATCTCATGCCACTCATAACCTCGTCTTGTGTGATCAACCCAACCGAGACATCGGCAATCAATCCAAGCAATTCGAAGATCGTCGATCTTCACTTATCGATTTCCAAGTCGTCGATTATTCATAACATCTTACTATTACTTGGAATGATTTTTGAACATATGTTCGATCCCGGTCTTTCCAAGTAATAAGCGTATTTAAAATAATAGTTATGGATTATACAGAATTTTCAATTCGAATCTCCTCCCCAATCGTTATAAATTTATTTACAAAACAAAGTTGGGTTAAATCAGATTTCATAAAGTTCCTTGCCGTTTAACTGTTCTTTATTGATCCAATATTCAAATTTTCCAACCTTATACTTCAAGCAAGATTCTTTATTCATCGTTATCATTCTATAAGTTTACAAAGCTTAATTTGGATTTAAGTTTCGGTTCACGATAATTCAACAAATTTGATATTTCAAATATAGGTTTAAATAGAGCTTAAATTGACTTATATTAAATATCAATTCGCAGACCTGGCAAAACACTATTAGAATCTTTATGCAGATGTTTAATGGTTTTCGATAGGATTCGTCTAGCACTGAAATTTTATATCGAATATTCGAAGATCAACTCTACACAACTCATTCCTTTTAAATTTCAAACTTCCAATATCCTACTTAAAATGGAAGATCTTTAGATAAAATTTCATACGGAATAATTTGACTTCTTTAAAATCTTTCAAACCATTTAACAAATCCATTTACTATAGTTATGATCAATAGTCTTCAAAACCCAGTTGTTTCAAAGAATGTTATAATTAACATTTAATAACATTACCAAAATGTTACCAAATAACCATTTATGTCAAACTGATTCAAAATCATTCGTAATTCAAATATTTCAGCTCTAAACACTTTTAAATCATAAATAAGATTAATCATAAATTTTCCTACATTTTATATAATTTATAAAAATTCGTTTCATTCGCTTTCCATTAAAGTCGACGAACTGCGTGTATAGCGACCTTTTCATATTTTGTTTAACCATAACTTGAAAATCAACCATTAGAATTTGAATATTTCTTTTCTATTCAGAAACTATTATTCATAGAATTCTGACGTTTCTTGTTTCACGATAATCAGGTTTAAATTGTTCAAGTTATAGTTGTTTGAAAGTTATAATCGATTTTAATGAACTATCGCTACGTGACGCGTTCGGTTTGGGCTATTTAACGATTAAATATAAATTCGCTCAAATCCTTTCTAAATCAAATCTTAATTTTTTTTCTTTTTCAATTGATAATTTATATTTACATCTTGATTCAAAATAACTTTGTTTTTAAAAGATCGTCATTTCAAATGTCAAATTTCCATTTAAAATCAAGACAACTAAATAATGTTTTCTTTAAAGCTCATTTGATTATTTTCCCAAAACTCGTTATGAAAACATGTGTTCGTATAAATCCATTATTTGCAAATATAATTTAGATTTACATTCCCTTTTAAATTTTAAAACAAGTTTATTTCAAATCGTTGTCCTTTGTGAACCTTATTTAATCATTTTAGATTTCCACAATAGAATCTAATTTTAAAAAAATTTAAATTTCAACTTCCAATCATTTATTTCAACAATAGTAAAATCGTTATTTGCTTGGGAAGGAGATACAAACTGATTATCCGCAAAAATCCACCACTACTGTGTGTGCGATTTCATACAACTAGAATTAACTACATCAATCAACCATATAAACCAACATGGATTCATCCATTAAGATCACAACAATTGAAACAACGAATTTTATTGTGTGCAAAGCGTTACGGTCAATAATGCTTAGTGTATAATGTGTTATAACTGCATAACCGTCCATCCCAAACATTTCATGCAACCATTAACATCCAAAACCAACTTACTGACGTTAACCAATTATAATTACCAACTAATTATAATTATACTTATTAAAAATAATAATTTAAAAATGGAAATCTCAACTCACTTGAATGCAAGCCCAAACCGTATCACCACACCAACTACTCCCAACAATGCTTTGACAAATCCCGGTACAACCTCCGTCTCTATCAATCTCCTTCCTACAACTTCCGGTGCCCTCAGCATGCAACCCACCAACATACATGCTACCACTATACTCTCGCACATTCACACCAAGCTCCAAACTGAGTTAGCACAGTTCAAAATTAGAATGGTTTGGGGATCTTGTGCGGGTGGACTGTAGACGTTCTAGGTGGTTCGCTTATGGTGGGGCTGAAATTCGCAGCGGACGCGGGACCAAGGGAGGTGCTGCAGGGTCCAAAGGGGATGCAGACTGTATACTTTTTCTTTTCAAGGGAGCCGACAGCTTTTTCCTCATATGGGTTCGTTTGTGGAGTGTAAAGAAGAGAGGGACGGTCTTGGGTTTGCATAAAAGAAAATCCTCTCCTATTTTGCATGCGTGAAGCTGGGGAAAGAGGCTTACTTTTCACGTGTGAATATGGGTGTACACTAGACGTCTTTGCGCAAGGTATATTATATGAAATATTAGACGTGTTGACTATATGCTTCAAGTGTATTATTTGCAGTAGTCATCATAATTTGATATTACAACCGTAACACCCAAGAGAGTTTGCTAGACCAACACCAATGTATAAAATAGGAAAAGTAGATTGTCATCACAATCTCAACTATTAATTCAATATTGGAAAGGTGATGACAAAAATAGTGAGAAATACATTCCAAGGCAACGATGTATAACAAGGAACCATCCAACAGTCACTGGCAAAGGAGAAAAAAATGATTGAATATTCCAAACACAGTCAGCTACCTTGCAAAACAGCCATCATCGTAAACGCCCGATATAATAGTCGACAATGGAATCTCATTGCACGCGGTTTATATAATGGTTCTATCCCTTTTATTTAATAAATATTAACTGTGGGTGGAAGCAAATTAAAAATTAAAATTCTATATAGGGGTGTGCCACGATCCCTAAACGAAATGAAATTGATCGGTTAATCAATTCTATAAAGCGTCAAAAGGACCACAGTTAATCTAAAATACACTAGAAAATTATGTGTTTATTTTTCGAATTAAAAATTACCGTAAAATTTTATAAAATATTTTAAGATAACGTGCTAAAAAATTGAACGATTTTTTTTTGAAGGAAAAGGTAGTGAATAAGAATGATTCACGCCTAAATATATTATGTACCATAAAGTAGCAAGCATTCGTGCATTTACAGCATATATACAACCAAAAAGCAGGCGATCGCAACATAGCAGCGATTAATACATACATATACAGCCTGACAACAAAAGAACTTGGACTTCATAGCATCATATTACATATTACATAAAGCAAAATGACATAAAACTACAGCCAGCAGCTACCATCATCAAGCATCAAGTCCAGTAATGTGTCTCACACGTTTGCGAACCCTGTCAGCAATGCTCTCAACATGCCTCCTCCTTGTCGTGCCTGCCCAGTCAAAAACAAAGTTAAAGATGGAGTAAATGATATTGTTTGGAGGTTTCATCTTGCATTTAAATTTCCTGGAGTTATGTTCATGCCATAGAATCCAAATGCATGCAAATTTTAGCAACGCAAAGAGATATTTATTATGTGAATCATCTAAAGCCGGGTAAATGTATTTCCAAAAGTTATATTGGTCTAAGATGAAATCTCCCCAATTCAGATCCAGGAAAAAGAATACTAAGCACTTTGTCCAGATGTAAAAAGCAAAGTAGCACTTCCAAAAAAGGTGATGGTAGTCTTCCTTATCCTGTCCACAAAACACACAACCTCCAACAACATTCACACCTCTTTGTCTAAGCCTGCTAACCGTATTTAATCTTCCATGCATCACAATCCACATATGAATTTTCACTTTATCAGGAACTTTGAAGGGCCACATGTATTCAAACCCCAACCTCCTAATCCTAGCGAAATTGATCAATTTGTAAATGCTGCGAACACTGAAAATCTTCCTCTCTCCCTCCAATAGCCAAACAAATTCGTCCTTATCATTGATTAGATTCACCTTGTCTAACAAATCAAAAATACGACACAACTGAACCAACGTATTACCAGCCACCAATCTGGAAAATGTAAACTTCCGCTTGAAATTTGTAACGAACAGGGATTTTCGACCTCGAAAATTGACACAATAACATCATGTCGAACATTCAAGCATTGAAAACGCCAGAACATTATTAGAAAGAAATTAGAGGATGAGATAAGAAAGAAAGAATATTAGAATAGAAGAAGGAGAAGAAGAACCAACACAACACAATGTCTCACATCGCAGTGGAACAAAATATAATATATAAATACAACTTTATAAAGAGCTTTGAAATAAAAACTTACAATCATCAGAGTACATCAATACATCTAGACAGTTATAGTAGCCTATCCTCATATATATAACACACAACAGAATAATAACATCTTACGTCTGAACTCCTTCAGCTCGTCTTTGGACTTCACAGCATCCAATAACCTGATCCTGTACAACCCGGTCTAACCCGAGCATTACAAATACCGGGTCAGTCTGGTGAACCAGAGTGAGAAAAACTCGCTAAGTTTAAATAACATCCATATTGATTTTAAGGTTCAAAATTCTTTTGAAAGAAAAAGATAATAGTAAGACCGGCCCACACATAAACGCGAACGTTTTTTTACCTTACTATAACCCCAAAATATCTTAAAAAAACAATATCTTATTCTGATATTATGATAGTGTCTAAATACAAATAAGTAGAATCTAGCAGAACGCTTGCATCTCACGCTCCACATATATAGTATACAAACAAAACCGCGGGTGCTTATTGGGGATTGGATTCCGACTATGACAAAGTATGGAACCACCTGCCGATAGTGTATCTCTAGAGGCGAATACACTGAGTTCAACAAGAACGTCTTGCAACCCGGCCCACACATGACCGACCACTCATTTCGCTTGAGTGTATCGAATGTATATCACCAACGGTTGGGAGCGACCCACTGTTTCCCGAAAAGGGACAGCATCGATAGATTAAAGAAGCAAAAATAATTTCTCTAGATAGGTGATTATATACCCTAATGGGTGCGACCCACATAGCCATGCTGCCTGCCTGATTTTTTCCATTTCCCGGTTGATGAGGCTTGAGGTTATAATCGACTTTTGGAACATCCGGCCACCGTTCATATCATCCACACGTCATCTAGGAACAAGATGAACCGAAGGCACCCTCCTACTACATCTTAGGAATCACCCTATAGATTAGTACGAGAAGTCCTTGCAATCCGTAGATTCCAACCACGCCAGAATCACAGTATATCTCTAGGGATCAGCTACAGATTGTAAGTAACTCTTCCGTTTTATGAAGATCTACGGTCTTCAATTGCTCCATTTCGATCAGCAACGTCAACGTATTCGTATTTATTGGTCGGAATGGTTTTCGAATATAAATTCGATCCCGGTCTTTCCGTACCAATACCGTTGGTCAGATTTTGATAGTCGATTGTTTAACTATCAAAATAAACAATCATCAAAATAAAATAAATCCATTGCTTTAGTATAGAGCGTCACTTAGTCATTAAAATAGTATATCACTTGTAATACCAAAATAATATCTCAGTTTTAATATATAAATATTCTTAAATCATTGTATTAATATACTTAGAAAAATATCTTAAAACAATATCCAAATTTTCGCTAACTACCACTTCAAAACATTTTCTGCAACATTATTTATTATTTATAATTGGGAAATCGATTCATCTTATCCTTTTAAACAACCGTTACGATATCTCGTTTGATTCGTTATTTGAACACCATAATTATCACTTCCCTTTTGAATCAACCCATTCCAAATCTCATTTTCTTCATTTTGAAAATATCATTATATTTTCACCAATCTCCTTTTTATTTCTTTATGGAAATATCATTCCACGTTCTCAAGCCCCTCTTTATATTTCCTTTCATATTGGATCATTATATATATATATATATCCAAATTTCATCAAATAATGTTACACTATTATCTCTCAAAATAAATCACTTCTAATATTTCCACCATTACAATTCATATTGTCCTTCGATAATCCTGGAGTCATTCAAGTTGGGGTATTTTAATTACCTCTCAGACCTTGATCAACAACATTCTTATCTTGAGATAGATATGAATTGTAATTCTAGAACCTATATTTCATTTTAACGCCAACAATTACCCTTTCATTCTTTTATTTAACATACGGTTTTGTAAACCTTCTTACTTTTGAAGTCTCCCTTTTTAAATATAATATCATTACTAATTTCATTGATCTAGTAAATGGTAAATAAAGCATTTACTTTTAAATCTTAACTTCTTTAAATTTATTAGTTTCATTATCGGGATTTCATTTCAAATCCTATTATTCCAGCTTTACCAAATTCAGTTACACTAAATCCCTTTTTAAAACTTTCAAGCATTCTCTTTGGCAAATCGTATTTCAAATCTCAATCATTTCACTTACTGTCCTTATTTAGCAACGTTAATTTCAAATTAACACTTTAACGCCACATCTTTTTTTATAAACTCGTTTATACAACTCTGGTTAAATATAAAACCCTATTCCATCTTGATTTCTTTACCTAACTCAAATATTAAGTAAGATTTATTTTAAGCTCATCATTTTCGCTTAAAATCATTTTATAATTTAACTTACCAAACCCAGTTTAAATATAAACCCGTTCATATACTCGTCTTGAAATTCAATTATATCTCATTATTACTTTAATTACTTAAATGAACTTCATTTAAGAAATAATTCCATAAATTGTTATTAAATAAAAACTATAATTCACTTCATCACTAACTGGAATTAATATTAAATTTCTTTTTATTATCTTATTAAATTAAACCACTATTTGTTAAATTATCTCATTACATAAATTGGCACAAAACTAATTTAATTTAATAATCAATTTCCATTTAAACAGATGGCCTGGTAAATTTTAAACCATGATTAACTCGTTGATTAATCCAAACTCGTTTTTAAATTAATTAATTTAAATAATCCATTTAAAAATAATCTTATTATAATTGTTGTCTTAAAAACAATTAATCGCAGCTATTAATCGTCTCACAATTGCTTAACAATCTTATAATACAAGAATTTGCTTTATAAAAGTTAAAGCATGTGCTTCGCACACGGTAAATTTTGGTACCGAAAATGGTAATTGGTGGTTAACATAATCAATGTATATAAGGTTGGTTTATTTGCTTTTTATAAACCCAATTAAAATAATATATTTGAAAATCTATTTTCAGTTATAAATAAATTTCATAACTTCATTTCTATCGATTCACCTGACGGTAAATCGATCTCTATGAAACGTTTGTATTTTGGCCATCTGCTATACATTCCTTATTCAATATCACCCATTGGTTAATAATCAAACAAATGTTGAATTTGGGTTTAAAAATCAATAACCAATTCAATAATCCAATCATATGGGTTCAAAATTTCATATGATGATGATAAACAATAAATTTAACTGATAACAGTCAACTAATAACAACCATTCAAGCAGTAACCAATAAGGTAAGTTATCTCAATTGGAAATAATCGTTAAAAATAACGATGTCATTTCGTTTAAATTAAACAACTGTTTAATTTAAATAAAAAAATATTCATCAAACATCCAATAATCATCAAATCAACCAATGATTAGCAAACATAGCAAACAAAACGTTAAACCCGCCTTATAAAAATTATATATGGGAGAACTGAGTGAGTTTAACTCATCTTGATTTTGATAGACGGTCCCCGCGTTATTTCATATAATTTTAAACAACGTTTAAAATTACCCGAAATCTCATCTACTTTCGTTTCCGACCAAATCAACTCAGCAACGTAGTATTCTTCGCTCCGATTACAACGAACCCAATTTCGCTAACTTCTGGTAATGTTTGAACAAATTGTCATCAATATAAGGTTTAATGTATTTTATGAATTACATTATAATTAACTATTATTTAATTTAACTAATTTACCTTAAATCTCCGCCGCGTCATCAACGTATTGTAAAAACACGTTTTCTTCCTTCTGAAATCCTATCCTTGATACCATCCTCTTTATCCCCTATCGCCATACCCTGTTTACACAATTTTACTCCATTCTCTAATCATCTTCTCCCTCCTCTCACCTCCTGCTATCTCAAGGACTTCCACCTTATACCCCAAAGCCCACGTCAAAACAAAACTGCACCGTTTTGGAAAGCCTTCATCTTCCCAGGTTACTTGTATTCTCCCCAAGACATTCTTTTCCTTACAAAATTTCTTTGTTCACACCGCCCCCTTCATTTCAACCAGACTCCACTGTTTATTTCCTTCCTGAACTAAGACCACCGACCTCCCTTCCATTTCGAAACAGTTCCCATTGTATTCAAACAAAACCCGTATCTATTTACACTTTGCTACAGTCCCTTCTTCTCTTTCCCTTTTGAAGACTGAAGCCTCCTTCCTTGTATTCATTTCGTCAGTACCCCTTCTGTTGTAAATTTTCAAGTTAGCTTGGGATATGGGTTTGTTTTTGAAGAGGGAAGCAAGAATGAAAGAAGATAAAGTGTAGGGATTAAGTCCCACATTGTGGAATATAAAGGATTTTGTCTCTATATAGATAAAAGCTTGATACTTGATATCAAAAGAAAGAAGAGAAAGAGGAATAAGGCAATGGGCCTTGAGCATGAACTTGGCATAAATAATAATCTTTGAAATGCCAAAAATGGGCCTTGGGCCTTGGGGATCTTGGGGTCTTGTGATCCAATAGGCCGGGAAAACAAACCAGTCGACAGGCCAAAATATCACCGGTCGACCGTTTTTTCAACCAGAGAATAAAACGGTCGACTGGTTGAGTTTTGGCGGTCGACCGGTTTCGTTCTAAAGCGGCTGCGACGCTTCAGAAGCGTTGCAAAACTGAAAGGTTGCATACGTTCGGAATCGAACAGAAATAACTGTTGCGATTCAACAGGTTGCAACGCTTGACTGAGGGATGTCTCCTCTTCATCGCCTTTATATACGACGCCAGAAACTGTTGCAAAAATTACTAAGCAATTCTTCTTCTTCATATATCGTTCTGCAACACCATTAAACTGTTACAAAACAGTTCTGTTCGAAACACCTCTGAAGTGTTTCAATTCCGAAACTGTTGCAGAATCGCCATATTCTACTTCCTCTTCTATTCCACAATCTACATTGCATCATCAGAAATCAAATATCAGAGTGTTCTTGGTCGAATCAAAGTCGTACAAACTTTGAATTCGATTACGCTGTTTCAAGGCTTCATTGAATCCTGAAGTTAATAGTTCGATAACCCTTTTGTACCTGGTGGGTTGAACTATTGTCTGAAAGAATTTGCTCCGCAAATCCTTGAAGTCAGAAGTACGGCAGATTCTACTCCTCCAAAAGCGTCTCAAACCACAAAATCCCCAACAAAAAATTTTCAGACAATACTTCAGCCATGGATAGTTTGAGCGCTTTGCAAGTAATGAATCAGCATTTGACGAAGTTGGAGCGGTTTGATGGAGAGAACTTCACTCGTTGGCAGGAGACTATGAAATTCTTTCTGATCACGGTTAAATTATTTCATATTCTCGAAGACGGATTGGAGAAAATACCGGAGGAAACCGATAACGATAGTGCAGAATTAAAAGCAAAAAGGGCAAAGAGAAAAGAGGAAGATTTTCTATGCAGAGGCCACATACTGAATGCACTGTCTACTCCGATATACAATGCTCACAGGACCTTGGACACGGCGAAGGCACTCTGGACTGCGCTAGAAAGCAAATATCGCATCTCTGAGGCAAGTAATAAGAAATTTCTTATATGCAATTTTATGGATTTCAAAATGGTCACTAACAAGTCCATAATTGGACAAGTTAGTGAAATACTACTGTTAGTAAATCAACTTAAGGATGCCGGTATTGATCTCCCTGAATCATTTGTTGTTGGAGTTATTATTTCGAGACTCCCGAATTCTTGGAATGATTATAAGAAGAAATTAAAACATGCGGAAACAGATTATGATTTAGACGGTTTACAGCGTCATCTTCGTATTGAAGAGGATTCTCGTAAACGCGAACTAGATGATAATCCGCAAACTGAGTCTCAATCTAAGGCTAATAATGTTGAAATTAACGATAAGTTGAAGCCTAAGAATGAGACACAGTTCAAAAAGAAAGGTACTAATTCCAAGAATAAGAAGAAGGGTGACTGTTACTATTGTCACAAACCCGGCCACTATGCCCGAGACTGTCGTCTTCGGAAGAAACAACAAAAAGCGAATGTGGTCGAAGAAAAGCTTGTGACTGTCGTACAAGAGGCGAACTCCGTTAGTGGCATTAACAATGACTGGTGGCTCGATACTGGAGCAACTATTCATATTTGCAAAGACCGTAATCTGTTTAAGACTTACGATGAGAATAACGGAGAATCCAGCGAAGTAACTAGCGCAAACAAAGTTGCAAGCAAAGTTCTGGGAAAAGGCACTATTGAATTGACATTCACCTCTGGGAAAGTTCTTACTTTAGTCAATGTATTTTATGTACCTGATATGTGTAAGAATTTGATTTCTGGATACCTTCTTAACAAAGGAGGATTCAAGATGGTGTATGAGTCTGATAAGTTAGTGTTGTCCAAGAACAGCAAATTTATTGGACAGGGATATTCTTGTAACGGCATGATTAAGTTGAATCTAATAAAGAAATCTTCTGCTTATATTGTTGACTCTGTTAATTTATGGCATAGTAGATTAGGACATGTTAATTATAAGTCACTTAGAAATATGCATAAATTAGGATTAATTTCTGATTGTGATTTCGAATCCATTTCTAAATGTGAGATATGTGTTCAAGCAAAAATACATCGAAAATCCTTTAAATCCGTTGAAAGGAAAACTGGTTTGCTTGATTTGGTATATAGTGATGTGGGTGACTTGAAAAGTCATATCACCTATGGTGGTAACCAATACTATATAACGTTTATTGATGATTATTCTAGATATGCTTATGTATATCTAATGAAATCAAAAGATGAAGCCTTTGATAAATTCAAAATTTACAAAGCAGAAGTCGAAACACAATTAGGAATTAAAATTAAAGTGTTACATTCAGATCGTGGTGGTGAATATTTTTCAAATGAGTTTACTTTGTTTTGCAAACAAAATGGTATCATTCACCAATGTACCGCCCCTTATACACCACAACAAAATGGTGTTGCTGAGAGAAAAAATAGAACTTTAGTAGAAATGGTTAATGCCATGCTCATAAGTTCTAATTTGCCATATAACCTATGGGGTGATGCTATGTTATCTGCATGTTACATTTTAAATAGAGTACCACTTAAGAAAAATAATTTTTCTCCTTATGAATTATGGTTCAATAGAAAACCTAATCTTACTAGACTTAAAGTTTGGGGTTGCTTAGCATATGTTAGAAAACCAGACCCTAAAAGACCAAAGTTAGGTAATAGGGCTTTTAAATGTGTTTTCATTGGATATTCTCTTAATAGTATAACTTATAGATTTATGATTCTTGATACCTTAGAAGTCATAGAATCTGTAGATGTAGAATTTTTTGAAAATCAAACTATTGAGAATCCATTGAGATCATCTAGTCCAGAACCAACAGAGACTAATGATACAAATGATGATGAATATGCTCCTGCTCAAAACAGCAAGGAAGTGTCAGTACCAGATGATAGTACTGAACACAGAAGAAGTAAAAGAGCGAGAATAGAGAAGGACTATGGTCCTGACTTCATAACATATCTCGTAGAAGGCAATAAGGACGAAGTCCTTAATGTGACAAGATATGTAATGAATGTCGATGATGATCCCAAAACTTATTCTGAGGCTATGAGTTCTAGAGATTCTAATTTCTGGAAAGAAGCTATCAATGACGAAATGAATTCCATAATGTTAAACCAAACTTGGGTATTAAGCGATTTACCTCCTGGTGCTAAACCTATAGGATGTAAATGGATATTCAAGAAAAAGTTGAATACAAATGGATCCATTGATAAATTTAAAGCCAGATTAGTTGCTAAGGGATATAAACAAAGACAAGGAGTAGATTATTTTGATACATATGCTCCGGTGGCTCGCATATCTTCGATACGCTGTTTAATAGCACTTGCATCAATTCATAACTTGGTCATACATCAAATGGATGTAAAGACAGCTTTTCTAAATGGAGATTTAGAAGAAGAGATATACATGGAACAACCTGAAGGTTTCATAACCCCAGGCCAAGAAAGGAAAGTTTGTAAATTAGTTAAATCTCTTTATGGCCTGAAGCAAGCTCCCATGCAATGGCATGAAAAGTTTGATAAAGTTGCACTGTCATTTGGATTCATTGTTAATGATGCAGATAAATGTATCTATAGCAAATCGGATAACAACGGTTATGTTATAATATGTTTATACGTTGATGACATGCTGATATTTGGTTCCAACATATCCTGTGTAAATGAAACTAAAAAGTTTCTATCTTCTAAATTTGATATGAAAGATCTGGGAGAGGCTGATGTAATTCTAGGAATTAAAATCATTAGGAAAACGGGGGAGTTATTATTAACTCAATCTCATTACATTGAGAAGTTCCTAAAGAAGTATAATCATTATGATGACAAACCAGCACCAACTCCTTTAGATCCAAGTATAAAATTAGAAAAGAACACTGGACGTACCATTTCTCAATTGGAATATTCCAGTATTATTGGGAGTCTTATGTATGCTATGCATTGCACTAGACCAGATATTGCACATGCTATAAGTGTATTGTGTCGATTTACGAGTAATCCAGGTTTCGAACACTGGAAAGCCATTTCCAGAGTCTTAGCTTATTTGAAGGGAACCATCAACTATGGTTTATCTTATAAAGGATATCCTGCTATAATAGAAGGATATAGTGATGCAACCTGGAACAATGTAGAATCGAAATCCAAGTCTACGACTGGATGGATATTTACATTAGGAGGCGCTGCTGTGTCTTGGGCTTCCAAGAAGCAGACCTGTATATCTGATTCAACTATGTTATCAGAATTAATTGCATTAGCAGACGCATGTAAGGAAGCGGAATGGCTTAGAAATTTGTTAGTAGAAATCCCATTATGGAAGAAGCCATCTCCAGCAGTCTTGATTAATTGCGATAATCAAGCAACGATATATAATGTTTCTAATAAAACATATAATGGAAAGTCTAGACATGTGAGTCTAAGACATCAAATGGTGAGACAGTTACTCAAAAGTGGAGTTATAACTGTTGACTACATAGAAACAAAGAAAAACTTGGCTGACCCACTTACGAAGAGTCTTCCAAAGGCTATGGTTTCTATAAAGTCAAAAGAAATGGGACTAAGGTCTGTGAATGAAGATTGATCATCCTTAACAGAAACCCAACTTGTGTTTTGAAAAAGATAGACAAAGTTCAATGGGTACCAACAAGTTAAGGAAATGATTATGGAACACTAAATCAATAATCCCATAATGTTTAGTGTTGGATTCTGCATGAACTAAGGATGGATTAATCTCCTTAATAAGTCTAGAAACCCTAAAAGGTGTCTCGCAGAAACACCTTAAGTGACTTACCTATATGAGTATGGAAATCAGGCCGTTTCCTAGGAAAGTAAGACCGCTTTCTAAGTAGACTCATGAACCAGGATTTAAGCACATGGCCATTAACGTGCTGAGCAATACAGAACACTCTAACTAAGGAATACAACATGTGTGATTGTTTCGGTTATATCATTAAGGGATACTTGGTTCAAGATTCGTTCACCGTTGAATCTCGATAGAACTTTGAATGATTTACACTAAGTAAAAGTTCAAATCCAAAAGATACTTTTATCTATGTGTTGTTTCCACGATGATGCAAAACTTGATCTTAGAACTACATAGGCTTGATCCCACTTGGGTATGTAGGAAGTCACACTAGTGACTCAGCCGTCCACTTTAATTTATTTGAAAATTGGGGGAGATTGTTGTAAATTTTCAAGTTAGCTTGGGATATGGGTTTGTTTTTGAAGAGGGAAGCAAGAATGAAAGAAGATAAAGTGTAGGGATTAAGTCCCACATTGTGGAATATAAAGGATTTTGTCTCTATATAGATAAAAGCTTGATACTTGATATCAAAAGAAAGAAGAGAAAGAGGAATAAGGCAATGGGCCTTGAGCATGAACTTGGCATAAATAATAATCTTTGAAATGTCAAAAGATGGGCCTTGGGCCTTGGGGCTCTTGGGGTCTTGTGATCCAATAGGCCGGGAAAACAAACCAGTCGACAGGCCAAAATATCACCGGTCGACCGTTTTTTCAACCAGAGAATAAAACGGTCGACTGGTTGAGTTTTGGCGGTCGACCGGTTTCGTTCTAAAGCAGCTGCGACGCTTCAGAAGCGTTGCAAAACTGAAAGGTTGCATACGTTCGGAATCGAACAGAAATAACTGTTGCGATTCAACAGGTTGCAACGCTTGACTGAGGGATATCTCCTCTTCATCGCCTTTATATACGACGCCAGAAACTGTTGCAAAAATTACTAAGCAATTCTTCTTCTTCATATATCGTTCTGCAACACCATTAAACTGTTACAAAACAGTTCTGTTCGAAACACCTCTGAAGTGTTTCAATTCCGAAACTGTTGCAGAATCGCCATATTCTACTTCCTCTTCTATTCCACAATCTACATTGCATCATCAGAAATCAAATATCATAGTGTTCTTGGTTGAATCAAAGTCGTACAAACTTTGAATTCGATTACGCTGTTTCAAGGCTTCATTGAATCCTGAAGTCAATAGTTCGATAACCCTTTTGTACCTGGTGGGTTGAACTATTGTCTGAAAGAATTTGCTCCGCAAATCCTTGAAGTCAGAAGTACGGCAGATTCTACTCCTCCAAAAGCGTCTCAAACCACAAAATCCCCAACAAAATTTTTTCAGACAATACTTCAGCCATGGATAGTTTGAGCGCTTTGCAAGTAATGAATCAGCATTTGACGAAGTTGGAGCGGTTTGATGGAGAGAACTTCACTCGTTGGCAGGAGACTATGAAATTCTTTCTGATCACGGTTAAATTATTTCATATTCTCGAAGACGGATTGGAGAAAATACCGGAGGAAACCGATAAGGATAGTGCAGAATTAAAAGCAAAAAGGGCAAAGAGAAAAGAGGAAGATTTTCTATGTAGAGGCCACATACTGAATGCACTGTCTACTCCGATATACAATGCTCACAGGACCTTGGACACGGCGAAGGCACTCTGGACTGCGCTAGAAAGAAAATATCGCATCTCTGAGGCAAGTAATAAGAAATTTCTTATATGCAATTTTATGGATTTCAAAATGGTCACTAACAAGTCCATAATTGGACAAGTTAGTGAAATACTACTGTTAGTAAATCAACTTAAGGATGCCGGTATTGATCTCCCTGAATCATTTGTTGTTGGAGTTATTATTTCGAGACTCCCGAATTCTTGGAATGATTATAAGAAGAAATTAAAACATGCGGAAACAGATTATGATTTAGACGGTTTACAGCGTCATCTTCGTATTGAAGAGGATTCTCGTAAACGCGAACTAGATGATAATCCGCAAACTGAGTCTCAATCTAAGGCTAATAATGTTGAAATTAACGATAAGTTGAAGCCTAAGAATGAGACACAGTTCAAAAAGAAAGGTACTAATTCCAAGAATAAGAAGAAGGGTGACTGTTACTATTGTCACAAACCCGGCCACTATGCCCGAGACTGTCGTCTTCGGAAGAAACAACAAAAAGCGAATGTGGTCGAAGAAAAGCTTGTGACTGTCGTACAAGAGGCGAACTCCGTTAGTGGCATTAACAATGACTGGTGGCTCGATACTGGAGCAACTATTCATATTTGCAAAGACCGTAATCTGTTTAAGACTTACGATGAGAATAACGGAGAATCCAGCGAAGTAACTAGCGCAAACAAAGTTGCAAGCAAAGTTCTGGGAAAAGGCACTATTGAATTGACATTCACCTCTGGGAAAGTTCTTACTTTAGTCAATGTATTTTATGTACCTGATATGTGTAAGAATTTGATTTCTGGATACCTTCTTAACAAAGGAGGATTCAAGATGGTGTATGAGTATGATAAGTTAGTGTTGTCCAAGAACAGCAAATTTATTGGACAGGGATATTCTTGTAACGGCATGATTAAGTTGAATCTAATAAAGAAATCTTCTGCTTATATTGTTGACTCTGTTAATTTATGGCATAGTAGATTAGGACATGTTAATTATAAGTCACTTAGAAATATGCATAAATTAGGATTAATTTCTGATTGTGATTTCGAATCCATTTCTAAATGTGAGATATGTGTTCAAGCAAAAATACATCGAAAATCCTTTAAATCCGTTGAAAGGAAAACTGGTTTGCTTGATTTGGTATATAGTGATGTGGGTGACTTGAAAAGTCATATCACCTATGGTGGTAACCAATACAATATAACGTTTATTGATGATTATTCTAGATATGCTTATGTATATCTAATGAAATCAAAAGATGAAGCCTTTGATAAATTCAAAATTTACAAAGCAGAAGTCGAAACACAATTAGGAATTAAAATTAAAGTGTTACATTCAGATCGTGGTGGTGAATATTTTTCAAATGAGTTTACTTTGTTTTGCAAACAAAATGGTATCATTCACCAATGTACCGCCCCTTATACACCACAACAAAATGGTGTTGCTGAGAGAAAAAATAGAACTTTAGTAGAAATGGTTAATGCCATGCTCATAAGTTCTAATTTGCCATATAACCTATGGGGTGATGCTATGTTATCTGCATGTTACATTTTAAATAGAGTACCACTTAAGAAAAATAATTTTTCTCCTTATGAATTATGGTTCAATAGAAAACCTAATCTTACTAGACTTAAAGTTTGGGGTTGCTTAGCATATGTTAGAAAACCAGACCCTAAAAGACCAAAGTTAGGTAATAGGGCTTTTAAATGTGTTTTCATTGGATATTCTCTTAATAGTATAACTTATAGATTTATGATTCTTGATACCTTAGAAGTCATAGAATCTGTAGATGTAGAATTTTTTGAAAATCAAACTATTGAGAATCCATTGAGATCATCTAGTCCAGAACCAACAGAGACTAATGATACAAATGATGATGAATATGCTCCTGCTCAAAACAGCAAGGAAGTGTCAGTACCAGATGATAGTACTGAACACAGAAGAAGTAAAAGAGCGAGAATAGAGAAGGACTATGGTCCTGACTTCATAACATATCTCGTAGAAGGCAATAAGGACGAAGTCCTTAATGTGACAAGATATGTAATGAATGTCGATGATGATCCCAAAACTTATTCTGAGGCTATGAGTTCTAGAGATTCTAATTTCTGGAAAGAAGCTATCAATGACGAAATGAATTCCATAATGTTAAACCAAACTTGGGTATTAAGCGATTTACCTCCTGGTGCTAAACCTATAGGATGTAAATGGATATTCAAGAAAAAGTTGAATACAAATGGATCCATTGATAAATTTAAAGCCAGATTAGTTGCTAAGGGATATAAACAAAGACAAGGAGTAGATTATTTTGATACATATGCTCCGGTGGCTCGCATATCTTCGATACGCTGTTTAATAGCACTTGCATCAATTCATAACTTGGTCATACATCAAATGGATGTAAAGACAGCTTTTCTAAATGGAGATTTAGAAGAAGAGATATACATGGAACAACCTGAAGGTTTCATAACCCCAGGCCAAGAAAGGAAAGTTTGTAAATTAGTTAAATCTCTTTATGGCCTGAAGCAAGCTCCCATGCAATGGCATGAAAAGTTTGATAAAGTTGCACTGTCATTTGGATTCATTGTTAATGATGCAGATAAATGTATCTATAGCAAATCGGATAACAACGGTTATGTTATAATATGTTTATACGTTGATGACATGCTGATATTTGGTTCCAACATATCCTGTGTAAATGAAACTAAAAAGTTTCTATCTTCTAAATTTGATATGAAAGATCTGGGAGAGGCTGATGTAATTCTAGGAATTAAAATCATTAGGAAAACGGGGGAGTTATTATTAACTCAATCTCATTACATTGAGAAGTTCCTAAAGAAGTATAATCATTATGATGACAAACCAGCACCAACTCCTTTAGATCCAAGTATAAAATTAGAAAAGAACACTGGACGTACCATTTCTCAATTGGAATATTCCAGTATTATTGGGAGTCTTATGTATGCTATGCATTGCACTAGACCAGATATCGCACATGCTATAAGTGTATTGTGTCGATTTACGAGTAATCCAGGTTTCGAACACTGGAAAGCCATTTCCAGAGTCTTAGCTTATTTGAAGGGAACCATCAACTATGGTTTATCTTATAAAGGATATCCTGCTGTAGTAGAAGGATATAGTGATGCAACCTGGAACAATGTAGAATCGAAATCCAAGTCTACGACTGGATGGATATTTACATTAGGAGGCGCTGCTGTGTCTTGGGCTTCCAAGAAGCAGACCTGTATATATGATTCAACTATGTTATCAGAATTAATTGCATTAGCAGACGCATGTAAGGAAGCGGAATGGCTTAGAAATTTGTTAGTAGAAATCCCATTATGGAAGAAGCCATCTCCAGCAGTCTTGATTAATTGCGATAATCAAGCAACGATATATAATGTTTCTAATAAAACATATAATGGAAAGTCTAGACATGTGAGTCTAAGACATCAAATGGTGAGACAGTTACTCAAAAGTGGAGTTATAACTGTTGACTACATAGAAACAAAGAAAAACTTGGCTGACCCACTTACGAAGAGTCTTCCAAAGGCTATGGTTTCTATAAAGTCAAAAGAAATGGGACTAAGGTCTGTGAATGAAGATTGATCATCCTTAACAGAAACCCAACTTGTGTTTTGAAAAAGATAGACAAAGTTCAATGGGTACCAACAAGTTAAGGAAATGATTATGGAACACTAAATCAATAATCCCATAATGTTTAGTGTTGGATTCTGCATGAACTAAGGATGGATTAATCTCCTTAATAAGTCTAGAAACCCTAAAAGGTGTCTCGCAGAAACACCTTAAGTGACTTACCTATATGAGTATGGAAATCAGGCCGTTTCCTAGGAAAGTAAGACCGCTTTCTAAGTAGACTCATGAACCAGGATTTAAGCACATGGCCATTAACGTGCTGAGCAATACAGAACACTCTAACTAAGGAATACAACATGTGTGATTGTTCCGGTTATATCATTAAGGGATACTTGGTTCAAGATTCGTTCACCGTTGAATCTCGATAGAACTTTGAATGATTTACACTAAGTAAAAGTTCAAATCCAAAAGATACTTTTATCTATGTGTTGTTTCCACGATGATGCAAAACTTGATCTTAGAACTACATAGGCTTGATCCCACTTGGGTATGTAGGAAGTCACACTAGTGACTCAGCCGTCCACTTTAATTTATTTGAAAATTGGGGGAGATTGTTGTAAATTTTCAAGTTAGCTTGGGATATGGGTTTGTTTTTGAAGAGGGAAGCAAGAATGAAAGAAGATAAAGTGTAGGGATTAAGTCCCACATTGTGGAATATAAAGGATTTTGTCTCTATATAGATAAAAGCTTGATACTTGATATCAAAAGAAAGAAGAGAAAGAGGAATAAGGCAATGGGCCTTGAGCATGAACTTGGCATAAATAATAATCTTTGAAATGTCAAAAGATGGGCCTTGGGCCTTGGGGCTCTTGGGGTCTTGTGATCCAATAGGCCGAGAAAACAAACCAGTCGACAGGCCAAAATATCACCGGTCGACCGTTTTTTCAACCAGAGAATAAAACGGTCGACTGGTTGAGTTTTGGCGGTCGACCGGTTTCGTTCTAAAGCGGCTGCGACGCTTCAGAAGCGTTGCAAAACTGAAAGGTTGCATACGTTCGGAATCGAACAGAAATAACTGTTGCGATTCAACAGGTTGCAACGCTTGACTGAGGGATGTCTCCTCTTCATCGCCTTTATATACAACGCCAGAAACTGTTGCAAAAATTACTAAGCAATTCTTCTTCTTCATATATCGTTCTGCAACACCATTAAACTGTTACAAAACAGTTCTGTTCGAAACACCTCTGAAGTGTTTCAATTCCGAAACTGTTGCAGAATCGCCATATTCTACTTCCTCTTCTATTCCACAATCTACATTGCATCATCAGAAATCAAATATCAGATTGTTCTTGGTCGAATCAAAGTCGTACAAACTTTGAATTCGATTACGCTGTTTCAAGGCTTCATTGAATCCTGAAGTCAATAGTTCGATAACCCTTTTGTACCTGGTGGGTTGAACTATTGTCTGAAAGAATTTGCTCCGCAAATCCTTGAAGTCAGAAGTACGGCAGATTCTACTCCTCCAAAAGCGTCTCAAACCACAAAATCCCCAACAAAAAATTTTCAGACAATACTTCAGCCATGGATAGTTTGAGCGCTTTGCAAGTAATGAATCAGCATTTGACGAAGTTGGAGCGGTTTGATGGAGAGAACTTCACTCGTTGGCAGGAGACTATGAAATTCTTTCTGATCACGGTTAAATTATTTCATATTCTCGAAGACGGATTGGAGAAAATACCGGAGGAAACCGATAAGGATAGTGCAGAATTAAAAGCAAAAAGGGCAAAGAGAAAAGAGGAAGATTTTCTATGCAGAGGCCACATACTGAATGCACTGTCTACTCTGATATACAATGCTCACAGGACCTTGGACACGGCGAAGGCACTCTGGACTGCGCTAGAAAGCAAATATCGCATCTCTGAGGCAAGTAATAAGAAATTTCTTATATGCAATTTTATGGATTTCAAAATGGTCACTAACAAGTCCATAATTGGACAAGTTAGTGAAATACTACTGTTAGTAAATCAACTTAAGGATGTCGGTATTGATCTCCCTGAATCATTTGTTGTTGGAGTTATTATTTCGAGACTCCCGAATTCTTGGAATGATTATAAGAAGAAATTAAAACATGCGGAAACAGATTATGATTTAGACGGTTTACAGCGTCATCTTCGTATTGAAGAGAATTCTCGTAAACGCGAACTAGATGATAATCCGCAAACTGAGTCTCAATCTAAGGCTAATAATGTTGAAATTAACGATAAGTTGAAGCCTAAGAATGAGACACAGTTCAAAAAGAAAGGTACTAATTCCAAGAATAAGAAGAAGGGTAACTGTTACTATTGTCACAAACCCGGCCACTATGCCCGAGACTGTCGTCTTCGGAAGAAACAACAAAAAGCGAATGTGGTCGAAGAAAATCTTGTGACTGTCGTACAAGAGGCGAACTCCGTTAGTGGCATTAACAATGACTGGTGGCTCGATACTGGAGCAACTATTCATATTTGCAAAGACCGTAATCTGTTTAAGACTTACGATGAGAATAACGGAGAATCCAGCGAAGTAACTAGCGCAAACAAAGTTGCAAGCAAAGTTCTGGGAAAAGGCACTATTGAATTGACATTCACCTCTGGGAAAGTTCTTACTTTAGTCAATGTATTTTATGTACCTGATATGTGTAAGAATTTGATTTCTGGATACCTTCTTAACAAAGGAGGATTCAAGATGGTGTATGAGTCTGATAAGTTAGTGTTGTCCAAGAACAGCAAATTTATTGGACAGGGATATTCTTGTAACGGCATGATTAAGTTGAATCTAATAAAGAAATCTTCTGCTTATATTGTTGACTCTGTTAATTTATGGCATAGTAGATTAGGACATGTTAATTATAAGTCACTTAGAAATATGCATAAATTAGGATTAATTTCTGATTGTGATTTCGAATCCATTTCTAAATGTGAGATATGTGTTCAAGCAAAAATACATCGAAAATCCTTTAAATCCGTTGAAAGGAAAACTGGTTTGCTTGATTTGGTATATAGTGATGTGGGTGACTTGAAAAGTCATATCACCTATGGTGGTAACCAATACTATATAACGTTTATTGATGATTATTCTAGATATGCTTATGTATATCTAATGAAATCAAAAGATGAAGCCTTTGATAAATTCAAAATTTACAAAGCAGAAGTCGAAACACAATTAGGAATTAAAATTAAAGTGTTACATTCAGATCGTGGTGGTGAATATTTTTCAAATGAGTTTACTTTGTTTTGCAAACAAAATGGTATCATTCACCAATGTACCGCCCCTTATACACCACAACAAAATGGTGTTGCTGAGAGAAAAAATAGAACTTTAGTAGAAATGGTTAATGCCATGCTCATAAGTTCTAATTTGCCATATAACCTATGGGGTGATGCTATGTTATCTGCATGTTACATTTTAAATAGAGTACCACTTAAGAAAAATAATTTTTCTCCTTATGAATTATGGTTCAATAGAAAACCTAATCTTACTAGACTTAAAGTTTGGGGTTGCTTAGCATATGTTAGAAAACCAGACCCTAAAAGACCAAAGTTAGGTAATAGGGCTTTTAAATGTGTTTTCATTTGATATTCTCTTAATAGTATAACTTATAGATTTATGATTCTTGATACCTTAGAAGTCATAGAATCTGTAGATGTAGAATTTTTTGAAAATCAAACTATTGAGAATCCATTGAGATCATCTAGTCCAGAACCAACAGAGACTAATGATACAAATGATGATGAATATGCTCCTGCTCAAAACAGCAAGGAAGTGTCAGTACCAGATGATAGTACTGAACACAGAAGAAGTAAAAGAGCGAGAATAGAGAAGGACTATGGTCCTGACTTCATAACATATCTCGTAGAAGGCAATAAGGACGAAGTCCTTAATGTGACAAGATATGTAATGAATGTCGATGATGATCCCAAAACTTATTCTGAGGCTATGAGTTCTAGAGATTCTAATTTCTGGAAAGAAGCTATCAATGACGAAATGAATTCCATAATGTTAAACCAAACTTGGGTATTAAGCGATTTACCTCCTGGTGCTAAACCTATAGGATGTAAATGGATATTCAAGAAAAAGTTGAATACAAATGGATCCATTGATAAATTTAAAGCCAGATTAGTTGCTAAGGGATATAAACAAAGACAAGGAGTAGATTATTTTGATACATATGCTCCGGTGGCTCGCATATCTTCGATACGCTGTTTAATAGCACTTGCATCAATTCATAACTTGGTCATACATCAAATGGATGTAAAGACAGCTTTTCTAAATGGAGATTTAGAAGAAGAGATATACATGGAACAACCTGAAGGTTTCATAACCCCAGGCCAAGAAAGGAAAGTTTGTAAATTAGTTAAATCTCTTTATGGCCTGAAGCAAGCTCCCATGCAATGGCATGAAAAGTTTGATAAAGTTGCACTGTCATTTGGATTCATTGTTAATGATGCAGATAAATGTATCTATAGCAAATCGGATAACAACGGTTATGTTATAATATGTTTATACGTTGATGACATGCTGATATTTGGTTCCAACATATCCTGTGTAAATGAAACTAAAAAGTTTCTATCTTCTAAATTTGATATGAAAGATCTGGGAGAGGCTGATGTAATTCTAGGAATTAAAATCATTAGGAAAACGGGGGAGTTATTATTAACTCAATCTCATTACATTGAGAAGTTCCTAAAGAAGTATAATCATTATGATGACAAACCAGCACCAACTCCTTTAGATCCAAGTATAAAATTAGAAAAGAACACTGGACGTACCATTTCTCAATTGGAATATTCCAGTATTATTGGGAGTCTTATGTATGCTATGCATTGCACTAGACCAGATATCGCACATGCTATAAGTGTATTGTGTCGATTTACGAGTAATCCAGGTTTCGAACACTGGAAAGCCATTTCCAGAGTCTTAGCTTATTTGAAGGGAACCATCAACTATGGTTTATCTTATAAAGGATATCCTGCTGTAATAGAAGGATATAGTGATGCAACCTGGAACAATGTAGAATCGAAATCCAAGTCTACGACTGGATGGATATTTACATTAGGAGGCGCTGCTGTGTCTTGGGCTTCCAAGAAGCAGATCTGTATATCTGATTCAACTATGTTATCAGAATTAATTGCATTAGCAGACGCATGTAAGGAAGCGGAATGGCTTAGAAATTTGTTAGTAGAAATCCCATTATGGAAGAAGCCATCTCCAGCAGTCTTGATTAATTGCGATAATCAAGCAACGATATATAATGTTTCTAATAAAACATATAATGGAAAGTCTAGACATGTGAGTCTAAGACATCAAATGGTGAGACAGTTACTCAAAAGTGGAGTTATAACTGTTGACTACATAGAAACAAAGAAAAACTTGGCTGACCCACTTACGAAGAGTCTTCCAAAGGCTATGGTTTCTATAAAGTCAAAAGAAATGGGACTAAGTTCTGTGAATGAAGATTGATCATCCTTAACAGAAACCCAACTTGTGTTTTGAAAAAGATAGACAAAGTTCAATGGGTACCAACAAGTTAAGGAAATGATTATGGAACACTAAATCAATAATCCCATAATGTTTAGTGTTGGATTCCGCATGAACTAAGGATGGATTAATCTCCTTAATAAGTCTAGAAACCCTAAAAGGTGTCTCGCAGAAACACCTTAAGTGACTTACCTATATGAGTATGGAAATCAGGCCGTTTCCTAGGAAAGTAAGACCGCTTTCTAAGTAGACTCATGAACCAGGATTTAAGCACATGGCCATTAACGTGCTGAGCAATACAGAACACTCTAACTAAGGAATACAACATGTGTGATTGTTCCGGTTATATCATTAAGGGATACTTGGTTCAAGATTCGTTCACCGTTGAATCTCGATAGAACTTTGAATGATTTACACTAAGTAAAAGTTCAAATCCAAAAGATACTTTTATCTATGTGTTGTTTCCACGATGATGCAAAACTTGATCTTAGAACTACATAGGCTTGATCCCACTTGGGTATGTAGGAAGTCACACTAGTGACTCAGCCGTCCACTTTAATTTATTTGAAAATTGGGGGAGATTGTTGTAAATTTTCAAGTTAGCTTGGGATATGGGTTTGTTTTTGAAGAGGGAAGCAAGAATGAAAGAAGATAAAGTGTAGGGATTAAGTCCCACATTGTGGAATATAAAGGATTTTGTCTCTATATAGATAAAAGCTTGATACTTGATATCAAAAGAAAGAAGAGAAAGAGGAATAAGGCAATGGGCCTTGAGCATGAACTTGGCATAAATAATAATCTTTGAAATGTCAAAAGATGGGCCTTGGGCCTTGGGGCTCTTGGGGTCTTGTGATCCAATAGGCCGGGAAAACAAACCAGTCGACAGGCCAAAATATCACCGGTCGACCGTTTTTTCAACCAGAGAATAAAACGGTCGACTGGTTGAGTTTTGGCGGTCGACCGGTTTCGTTCTAAAGCGGCTGCGACGCTTCAGAAGCGTTGCAAAACTGAAAGGTTGCATACGTTCGGAATCGAACAGAAATAACTGTTGCGATTCAACAGGTTGCAACGCTTGACTGAGGGATGTCTCCTCTTCATCGCCTTTATATACGACGCCAGAAACTGTTGCAAAAATTACTAAGCAATTCTTCTTCTTCATATATCGTTCTGCAACACCATTAAACTGTTACAAAACAGTTCTGTTCGAAACACCTCTGAAGTGTTTCAATTCCGAAACTGTTGCAGTATCGCCATATTCTACTTCCTCTTCTATTCCACAATCTACATTGCATCATCAGAAATCAAATATCAGAGTGTTCTTGGTCGAATCAAAGTCGTACAAACTTTGAATTCGATTACGTTGTTTCAAGGCTTCATTGAATCCTGAAGTCAATAGTTCGATAACCCTTTTGTACCTGGTGGGTTGAACTATTGTCTGAAAGAATTTGCTCCGCAAATCCTTGAAGTCAGAAGTACGGCAGATTCTACTCCTCCAAAAGCGTCTCAAACCACAAAATCCCCAACAAAATTTTTTCAGACAATACTTCAGCCATGGATAGTTTGAGCGCTTTGCAAGTAATGAATCAGCATTTGACGAAGTTGGAGCGGTTTGATGGAGAGAGCTTCACTCGTTGGCAGGAGACTATGAAATTCTTTCTGATCACAGTTAAATTATTTCATATTCTCGAAGACGGATTGGAGAAAATACCGGAGGAAACCGATAAGGATAGTGCAGAATTAAAAGCAAAAAGGGCAAAGAGAAAAGAGGAAGATTTTCTATGCAGAGGCCACATACTGAATGCACTGTCTACTCCGATATACAATGCTCACAGGACCTTGGACACGGCGAAGGCACTCTGGACTGCGCTAGAAAGCAAATATCGCATCTCTGAGGCAAGTAATAAGAAATTTCTTATATGTAATTTTATGGATTTCAAAATGGTCACTAACAAGTCCATAATTGGACAAGTTAGTGAAATACTACTGTTAGTAAATCAACTTAAGGATGCCGGTATTGATCTCCCTGAATCATTTGTTGTTGGAGTTATTATTTCGAGACTCCCGAATTCTTGGAATGATTATAAGAAGAAATTAAAACATGCGGAAACATATTATGATTTAGACGGTTTACAGCGTCATCTTCGTATTGAAGAGGATTCTCGTAAACGCGAACTAGATGATAATCCGCAAACTGAGTCTCAATCTAAGGCTAATAATGTTGAAATTAACGATAAGTTGAAGCCTAAGAATGAGACACAGTTCAAAAAGAAAGGTACTAATTCCAAGAATAAGAAGAAGGGTGACTGTTACTATTGTCACAAACCCGGCCACTATGCCCGAGACTGTCGTCTTCGGAAGAAACAACAAAAAGCGAATGTGGTCGAAGAAAAGCTTGTGACTGTCGTACAAGAGGCGAACTCCGTTAGTGGCATTAACAATGACTGGTGGCTCGATACTGGAGCAACTATTCATATTTGCAAAGACCGTAATCTGTTTAAGACTTACGATGAGAATAACGGAGAATCCAGCGAAGTAACTAGCGCAAACAAAGTTGCAAGCAAAGTTCTGGGAAAAGGCACTATTGAATTGACATTCACCTCTGGGAAAGTTCTTACTTTAGTCAATGTATTTTATGTACCTGATATGTGTAAGAATTTGATTTCTGGATACCTTCTTAACAAAGGAGGATTCAAGATGGTGTATGAGTCTGATAAGTTAGTGTTGTCCAAGAACAGCAAATTTATTGGACAGGGATATTCTTGTAACGGCATGATTAAGTTGAATCTAATAAAGAAATCTTCTGCTTATATTGTTGACTCTGTTAATTTATGGCATAGTAGATTAGGACATGTTAATTATAAGTCACTTAGAAATATGCATAAATTAGGATTAATTTCTGATTGTGATTTCGAATCCATTTCTAAATGTGAGATATGTGTTCAAGCAAAAATACATCGAAAATCCTTTAAATCCGTTGAAAGGAAAACCGGTTTGCTTGATTTGGTATATAGTGATGTGGGTGACTTGAAAAGTCATATCACCTATGGTGGTAACCAATACTATATAACGTTTATTGATGATTATTCTAGATATGCTTATGTATATCTAATGAAATCAAAAGATGAAGCCTTTGATAAATTCAAAATTTACAAAGCAGAAGTCGAAACACAATTAGGAATTAAAATTAAAGTGTTACATTCAGATCGTGGTGGTGAATATTTTTCAAATGAGTTTACTTTGTTTTGCAAACAAAATGGTATCATTCACCAATGTACCGCCCCTTATACACCACAACAAAATGGTGTTGCTGAGAGAAAAAATAGAACTTTAGTAGAAATGGTTAATGCCATGCTCATAAGTTCTAATTTGCCATATAACCTATGGGGTGATGCTATGTTATCTGCATGTTACATTTTAAATAGAGTACCACTTAAGAAAAATAATTTTTCTCCTTATGAATTATGGTTCAATAGAAAACCTAATCTTACTAGACTTAAAGTTTGGGGTTGCTTAGCATATGTTAGAAAACCAGACCCTAAAAGACCAAAGTTAGGTAATAGGGCTTTTAAATGTGTTTTCATTGGATATTCTCTTAATAGTATAACTTATAGATTTATGATTCTTGATACCTTAGAAGTCATAGAATCTGTAGATGTAGAATTTTTTGAAAATCAAACTATTGAGAATCCATTGAGATCATCTAGTCCAGAACCAACAGAGACTAATGATACAAATGATGATGAATATGCTCCTGCTCAAAACAGCAAGGAAGTGTCAGTACCAGATGATAGTACTGAACACAGAAGAAGTAAAAGAGCGAGAATAGAGAAGGACTATGGTCCTGACTTCATAACATATCTCGTAGAAGGCAATAAGGACGAAGTCCTTAATGTGACAAGATATGTAATAAATGTCGATGATGATCCCAAAACTTATTCTGAGGCTATGAGTTCTAGAGATTCTAATTTCTGGAAAGAAGCTATCAATGACGAAATGAATTCCATAATGTTAAACCAAACTTGGGTATTAAGCGATTTACCTCCTGGTGCTAAACCTATAGGATGTAAATGGATATTCAAGAAAAAGTTGAATACAAATGGATCCATTGATAAATTTAAAGCCAGATTAGTTGCTAAGGGATATAAACAAAGACAAGGAGTAGATTATTTTGATACATATGCTCCGGTGGCTCGCATATCTTCGATACGCTGTTTAATAGCACTTGCATCAATTCATAACTTGGTCATACATCAAATGGATGTAAAGACAGCTTTTCTAAATGGAGATTTAGAAGAAGAGATATACATGGAACAACCTGAAGGTTTCATAACCCCAGGCCAAGAAAGGAAAGTTTGTAAATTAGTTAAATCTCTTTATGGCCTGAAGCAAGCTCCCATGCAATGGCATGAAAAGTTTGATAAAGTTGCACTGTCATTTGGATTCATTGTTAATGATGCAGATAAATGTATCTATAGCAAATCGGATAACAACGGTTATGTTATAATATGTTTATACGTTGATGACATGCTGATATTTGGTTCCAACATATCCTGTGTAAATGAAACTAAAAAGTTTCTATCTTCTAAATTTGATATGAAAGATCTGGGAGAGGCTGATGTAATTCTAGGAATTAAAATCATTAGGAAAACGGGGGAGTTATTATTAACTCAATCTCATTACATTGAGAAGTTCCTAAAGAAGTATAATCATTATGATGACAAACCAGCACCAACTCCTTTAGATCCAAGTATAAAATTAGAAAAGAACACTGGACGTACCATTTCTCAATTGGAATATTCCAGTATTATTGGGAGTCTTATGTATGCTATGCATTGCACTAGACCAGATATCGCACATGCTATAAGTGTATTGTGTCGATTTACGAGTAATCCAGGTTTCGAACACTGGAAAGCCATTTCCAGAGTCTTAGCTTATTTGAAGGGAACCATCAACTATGGTTTATCTTATAAAGGATATCCTGCTGTAGTAGAAGGATATAGTGATGCAACCTGGAACAATGTAGAATCGAAATCCAAGTCTACGACTGGATGGATATTTACATTAGGAGGCGCTGCTGTGTCTTGGGCTTCCAAGAAGCAGACCTGTATATATGATTCAACTATGTTATCAGAATTAATTGCATTAGCAGACGCATGTAAGGAAGCGGAATGGCTTAGAAATTTGTTAGTAGAAATCCCATTATGGAAGAAGCCATCTCCAGCAGTCTTGATTAATTGCGATAATCAAGCAACGATATATAATGTTTCTAATAAAAAATATAATGGAAAGTCTAGACATGTGAGTCTAAGACATCAAATGGTGAGACAGTTACTCAAAAGTGGAGTTATAACTGTTGACTACATAGAAACAAAGAAAAACTTGGCTGACCCACTTACGAAGAGTCTTCCAAAGGCTATGGTTTCTATAAAGTCAAAAGAAATGGGACTAAGGTCTGTGAATGAAGATTGATCATCCTTAACAGAAACCCAACTTGTGTTTTGAAAAAGATAGACAAAGTTCAATGGGTACCAACAAGTTAAGGAAATGATTATGGAACACTAAATCAATAATCCCATAATGTTTAGTGTTGGATTCTGCATGAACTAAGGATGGATTAATCTCCTTAATAAGTCTAGAAACCCTAAAAGGTGTCTCGCAGAAACACCTTAAGTGACTTACCTATATGAGTATGGAAATCAGGCCGTTTCCTAGGAAAGTAAGACCGCTTTCTAAGTAGACTCATGAACCAGGATTTAAGCACATGGCCATTAACGTGCTGAGCAATACAGAACACTCTAACTAAGGAATACAACATGTGTGATTGTTCCGGTTATATCATTAAGGGATACTTGGTTCAAGATTCGTTCACCGTTGAATCTCGATAGAACTTTGAATGATTTACACTAAGTAAAAGTTCAAATCCAAAAGATACTTTTATCTATGTGTTGTTTCCACGATGATGCAAAACTTGATCTTAGAACTACATAGGCTTGATCCCACTTGGGTATGTAGGAAGTCACACTAGTGACTCAGCCGTTCACTTTAATTTATTTGAAAATTGGGGGAGATTGTTGTAAATTTTCAAGTTAGCTTGGGATATGGGTTTGTTTTTGAAGAGGGAAGCAAGAATGAAAGAAGATAAAGTGTAGGGATTAAGTCCCACATTGTGGAATATAAAGGATTTTGTCTCTATATAGATAAAAGCTTGATACTTGATATCAAAAGAAAGAAGAGAAAGAGGAATAAGGCAATGGGCCTTGAGCATGAACTTGGCATAAATAATAATCTTTGAAATGTCAAAAGATGGGCCTTGGGCCTTGGGGCTCTTGGGGTCTTGTGATCCAATAGGCCGGGAAAACAAACCAGTCGACAGGCCAAAATATCACCGGTCGACCGTTTTTTCAACCAGAGAATAAAACGGTCGATTGGTTGAGTTTTGGCGGTCGACCGGTTTCGTTCTAAAGCGGCTGCGACGCTTCAGAAGCGTTGCAAAACTGAAAGGTTGCATACGTTCGGAATCGAACAGAAATAACTGTTGCGATTCAACAGGTTGCAACGCTTGACTGAGGGATGTCTCCTCTTCATCGCCTTTATATACGACGCCAGAAACTGTTGCAAAAATTACTAAGCAATTCTTCTTCTTCATATATCGTTCTGCAACACCATTAAACTGTTACAAAACAGTTCTGTTCGAAACACCTCTGAAGTGTTTCAATTCCGAAACTGTTGCAGAATCGCCATATTCTACTTCCTCTTCTATTCCACAATCTACATTGCATCATCAGAAATCAAATATCAGAGTGTTCTTGGTCGAATCAAAGTCGTACAAACTTTGAATTCGATTACGCTGTTTCAAGGCTTCATTGAATCCTGAAGTCAATAGTTCGATAACCCTTTTGTACCTGGTGGGTTGAACTATTGTTTGAAAGAATTTGCTCCGCAAATCCTTGAAGTCAGAAGTACGGCAGATTCTACTCCTCCAAAAGCGTCTCAAACCACAAAATCCCCAACACCTTCCATGCCTACTTCTTTATTCCTTCTCCTTCCCGCAACTCCTTCCTACGTCTACTCGTCACCGTTGACCACTCAGCACCCATGCTTTCTCCGCTGTCAAGAGCAATGTCCAATTCGAAATGGTTGAAAAGCTTAGCATCATATTTCATGGGAGAGTTCGTTCCATTTCAGAAGGTTTTCATATTTTATTTGTTTGTAAAGGAAGTAATATAATTTTCTTTTATTCTCGAAAGCTATAACTATACTGCCACTTTGAGTGTGGTGAAAACGAACAAGTAAGTGTTGCGTGGTATTTATAGCGTCCGAAGCCTAGGCTATCACGGTCTCGATTGTTTGGAGGGCAAGGAAATGGGTTGTTTGGTGGGCACGGTATCATCCACAGGTAGCTGTTCCCCCCTCCATGTAGCTGTAGAGAAATTTCTTTTCGTATGCAGGTTGATGTGCCTATACAAGAGTTTCAAAGTTGTTGGGTGGTAGTGCATCTGCTGATTGATGGAACTTGAGAAGAAAGGAAGAAGTTTGCTTCGGCTCAAAAGATTTGCAGTGCTGTGTATAATCTAGGACTGTGTACCTATAGATATGCTTATAAAACTTTTTGAGTATGGCTGTTGTGTTTGATACGGTGTAGAGTTGGACGTTTTAAATAATGGGAATAATTTCAGAATATAAGGAAGATGCCACATGGAATGATATGTGATGAGGACAATACACTGTATAGGGTAAGTTGTGCTAGAT
The DNA here is from genome assembly GCA_030737875.1 of Allium sativum. Taxonomy (NCBI): domain Eukaryota; kingdom Viridiplantae; phylum Streptophyta; class Magnoliopsida; order Asparagales; family Amaryllidaceae; genus Allium; species Allium sativum. The sequence continues at coordinate 591,642,636 of CM060919.1, forward strand.
TTTTCCATGGGTCTGTACGCATATTTGTGGCTGTCAGGGTAGGTTGTGCACTTCAGCGTATAGATTACTCCGTGTGTATCAATATTACCAAACACAATCCCCGTTCAACGATACACTATTATTTTATAAATATTATTATATTGATAGAAGCATCTTCTTCTTCAGAATTGTTGTTGGGGTTTTGTGCGCAGCGGAAGTTTTGACAAAACATCCAAAAACAAAATGAATCTTTTTCATCCAATCACTTGAAGATGAATGTGATTGAATAACAAACAACAACACAAAAAAATATCGGAAATATGAACACACGATATTCCACCCAACCACCCTCTTTATTGATTCACCAAAATATTGTTTACAACCGATCTCAACTATCGTTAAACAAACACAACTTGAATCAATAACCTTATTGAGAAATAGGTAGAGAATATCTAATGGCTAAACAATTTGAGGAGAAAGATAATGAAGAACAATGACAAATTTTTCCACCACATAATGAAGATATCATGTAGGTCTTTTATAGAGTAACTTGTCACCCAAATTATCCTCATATATCTCAAATATATCCTCATATATCTCAAATATATCTATTTGGATAAGCACCAAATAATCCTTGCCTTCATTTTCAAATATCCCACAAAAGTAGCAACAAATATCTCCACCAAAAATGGATCCACATAGAAAATTTGTTACCTACAATTTTGTGATTTGCGTATCACAAATCTCAACACTCCACCTTGATACCAAATCACAACATCTCCTCCACTCAACACTAGCCAACTTAGCTCTCACTTTCAACCTTCTTTTCTCAATTAACATCATTACAAACCTCCACCATCGCCCACTAATGGTGCACCTCCCTCATCGTGCACCACGCCAATAGCGATCTTCAAAAGCGTTTGTAATACCACAAAGACCTCCATCTTGTCTTTGTGGATTTCACAACTCGACATCCGTCTTCCGTTTGATATGATCTCTTCATCTCCGGGATCCCTCGAGCATCATCAACATCTAGACCCTTGTCGATACCATGATCCTCCACCTTAGGACCATCAGCAGTGACCATATTAACCTCTCCACCTTGCTGTGGACTAGGTTCTTCAACCGTCACCCGCCTTCCACTGTTGACCACTGAACCGACCAAACTATATAGGTTCCCCTCCTCCAAAACTTCTCGCATCATCACACGACCACCCTTCTTCACTCTCAAAACTCCACCTCGAGTCTCATAAGTGCAACCGCGGCGATCTAACTGACCGAGAGATATGAGGTTATGCGAACAAGTAGGTATGTGCCTCACACCGGCAACTTCTCTCTCCACTCCATCATGCATCCGAAAGCTAACAGCTCCAACTCCATAAATTGGTAGCTCTACTCCATTGGCCGTTTTTATCATGCCAACACTCTTCTCATACGAAGAAAAACTTTTCACATCTCGACATATGTGAAAACTGGCTTCTGAATCCATCTTCCAAGGCTCTACAACACTAAGTAGGACATCACATGAAGAATTGCCTTCGGTACCTTCAGCAAAGCCTGCATGAGCCTCATCACTATTATTATCACCTTGCGCCTTCTTCTTCTTCATATCTCGTATATATGAATAGCAATCATTGCGCTTGTGGCCTTTCTTACCACAATAATGACAAAAGATAGCACCTTTCTTCTTCCTTGTATCTTTACCTGAGTCCCTTACTACCATCGCCTCAGTTTGAACCGATTTCAACTCCGACCCTTTTCTCCTTAGCTCCTCATTCAAAAGACTGCTTCGAACCGTTTCCAAAGAGATAGTTCCATTAGCATTGGAATTACTCAATGAAACAACCAAAGTCTCCCAGCTTTCCGAAAGAGAACTCATCAACAAAAGAGCCTGCAACTCATCATCAAAATTGACCTTCATGTTTGCCAATTGATTGATGACATCTTGAAACTCGTTCAAATGCTTTGCAACAGACTTCTCCTCATCCAATCGAAGTTGCACCAACTTTCGAACCAGAAAAGCCTTGCTTGTAGCACTCTTTGACTCATACAGCGATACTAATTTGTCCCACAACGCCTTTGCGGATTCACAACTAGCCACATGGTGGAACACAGAATCAACCAAATATTGGCGAATCAACGCAATCGCCTTTTTATCCATTTTCTTCCACTTTCCCTCATCCATATTCGAGGGCTTCTCCCCATTTCCATCAATGGGATCATGCAAATCATTGAGATATAGAACGTCCTCCATCTTCGGCTTCCATATACCCCAATTCCTCCCATTCAAAATAGTCATCTTCGACAATGTCATCATCTCCGACATCAAAAAAATCAATTTTTTTCAAACAAAAAATCAATTTTTTTTTTCAATCCAACAAACACTCCAAGCTATGCGGTGATCTGAGCTCTGATACCAACTGTTGGGGTTTTGTGCGCAGCGAAAGTTTTGACAAAACACCCAAAAACAAAATGAATCTTTTTCACCCAATCACTTGAAGATGAATGTGATTGAATAACAAACAACAACACAAAAAATATCGGAAATATGAACACACGATATTCCACCCAACCACCCTCTTTATTGATTCACCAAAATATTGTTTACAACCGATCTCAACTATCGTTAAACAAACACAACTTGAATCAATAACCTTATTGAGAAATAGGTAGAGAATATCTAATGGCTAAACAATTTGAGGAGAAAGATAATGAAGAACAATGGCAAATTTTTCCACCACATAATGAAGATATCATGTAGGCCTTTTATAGAGTAACTTGTCACCCAAATTATCCTCATATATCTCAAATATATCCTCATATATCTCAAATATATCTATTTGGATAAGCATCAAATAATCCTTGCCTTCATTTTCAAATATCCCACAAAAGTAGCAACAAATATCTCCACCAAAAATGGATCCACATAGAAAATTTGTTGCCTACAATTTTGTGATTTGCGTACCACAAATCTCAACAGCTGTACCCTTGTTTTTTCTTTCTTTCTATTCTGCATGAGCTCAGTTTCTATTCCATATGCATGTTTTCTTAACTATTCTACTACTTTAGTTCATTTTGTCTTTAAATTAATTAAGTTGAAATAATAATAATGTTTTAAGTACTGAATTTAACGTAGCACGCATCTTCTGTCATCACGGTTTTTTAGCTAACATTATTTATTTATTTATTTATTTGTTGTGCCATTGTGACAGGGTTCGATTTACAAAGTTGTCGCCTACGTACATATAACAAAGGTCGTTCTAACTAATTACTATTATTAGTCAACTACTAATGCTAATACTATGTATATTGAGGGTGTATAAATTGGTATAAGCATAAAGCAACGCAAGTCCGAAGAGAACTTGGAATATGTTGGAAATGTAAGTTTGCCAAACTAACTTCTGTAGGATATGATTGTATTATGGTAGAGAATGATTTCGAAATGTTTTTAACACGGTTATTAATTTTACCGTTATTGAATGTCGCATATTAAACATATGCATCGTCACACATCAACACCAAATGCTGCTATGTCTTGACGTTATTACGGACCCAAACAAATTAATTTTGTTGAATTCTGATTTCGTTTGCGCAACGACGTCATTTTAGTTTCAATTTATTTATCGGTTCACCTTTAAATTTCATGTACCGATAAAATAACTTCGATTGGCTCCAAATCGGAAATCTAGTAATAATTAACTATACGTATTTCAAAAAAAATCGTTTATAGATTAAATGTAATTATAATCGTTCAATCGTCATTTTATTAATGAATTCAATATTAAAAACCATTAATATTCCAAATCTAATATTTAAAATAAATTTAAATATCCAGAGAAAAATCCGGGTCGTTACGAATTTCGGAGCATCAATATCATACATCTCACTAACTATGTAATTTTTATTAAATGCAATTGCAAAGAGATCTGCAAACTCCACACACAAGGGGAATTCAACGATTATTTTAAACCGATATTTAATTATAATTTATTTTCTAATTTGATCATTTCAACAATAGTACGACAAACTGCTTACTGTTTTACCAAAACAAACATTGTTTTATCTAAATTAATTTAAATCAAAATATATCCAGATTTATATTTAACCAAAACAAATCAAAAATTTAAATACTTAATCAGCTTTATAAACTCTATACATAGAACATTTTGAATCTCAATATTAATAATAGATTTGTAAAATCCTATATTTTTCATAACATAACATCCTTTAGAATATTTCAAATTTGCTTAATAAATTACTGTACTTAATTAAGTATTGTCTTAAAATAGGTTTTTATTACAACCATCATATTTATAAACAAATATTTATCAAGCCCAAAATATAAAAGATTTTGTTTTAAATCAATATTCTTATAATTTCAATTTATATTCAAAATCCAAATAAATTATATATATATATATAAATGTAGAAAATCTTAAACCGTTACACTTGATGTCGGTTTTTGTGTTTGGAATCTATGATGTACGCGTACTTGCCGAGTATAATACACACAAGGATCGTGTAATATGACAAACAATATTCAAGTATAAAGTAATAACTATTTGCAGATAAGTAAATATTGTAAATGCAGTAAAAAGAAAAATCACACCAGGGATTTTTATACTGGTTCGGAGCACCGTCCTACGTCCAGTCCCAGACATTTCTCTGGATTTTCACTAATCAACAACCTCGCTTCACCCGGAGGAAATGGTTCACAACACTATTTGATTTACGGGCCACAAGCTTACCCACTTGATTTCACGGGCTACAAGCTTACCCACTTGATTTCACGGGCTACAAGCTTACCCACTTGATTTCACGGGCTACAAGCTTACCCACACAGGACTTCAACAATTACAAGAGTTTGACTTCTGAATGTGTTCTTGTTTCAACACTGATTAGTCAATAATTGAGTACACCCTTCCTATAATCTTATCCTCAAATGTAATTTGATGTTTGCGAAGATTCGGAAGTGGATTATCGTTGAATCACAAGTGTATTAAATATGCTTGGAAATTCAAACGATAATATAATGATTTTGAGTGCTTTTTGAATGCCAAGTAATAATGCAAGATAGATCAGAGAATAGAGAGTGAAATTCGGTGGTTTGGATGAATGAAATATGATGTATTTATAATGATTGAGAAGTTATAATCATTAGTGAAAAGTTTCAATCAAAGGAGATGATTCCTGATGAAGAGAAATGGATGCAACCTTTCATGAAAGAAGATGACTCTTCAAAGAGATGCTTTGTTATTCAAAAAGCTGTTGATAGGTAAAATGTACAGGTAGACAGGTTTTTGACTGTTACCTTTAAAAAGCTGTTGACAGGTTAATTTTTACAGGTAGATAGGTTTCATTTGAAATCCTGTTGACAAGTTAAAAATAACCTGTTGACATGTTTTTGTCAACTTGCTACAGAAAAGAGTTTTCATGAATATTTTCAAAAGCAATGAGAAGTATGATTATTTGAGGATAGATTTTAACATTTATAACTCTAAATAACCAACTTCTAACCTATGAAAAAACATCAATTCTTCTTTTTGTCATCGATTCTCCTTTTTGTCGATCATGAAGCTTCTTCTTGTCATTAATCAAAATAATCATTGAAATCTTTGACTCAACATTCTCCCCCTTTTTGATTGATGACAATATTGCTTGATATTTCAATCTCCATTGCAATCTCGCCCTGTTTATATGCTCCCCCTGAATTATATAACTAAATCTCCGCAAGAAGGATTGTTAATAACATTTTCTCCCCCTTTGTCATCGACAAAAAAGGGTACACAACAGTGAATGAGATTATAGTCGTAACATCACAACATTATGTAGTTAAAACATAGAACATCACACATAGATTGTAACACATATTACAAACCATACCAGACCAAACATACCAAACTAAGTTATGTAGCATACATACTTAATTAAAACACAACACTAATTATGTACAAGTGCTGATATAAGTGTTTGAAATTAAAAGCATAACATCACAAAATATAGATAGAAGGAACTACTGGGATGGTCAGTCCGAATCGGTTTCTTCTTCTTCTTATGTGTCTCCTTCTTCTTCACTTTCTTCCTCGTCTCTGTCTTGTTCTTCCTCTTCCTCATTTCCACCTTCTTCAATATGTGACGTTCCACGACCATGACCATGTTGGGTACTTGCTCCAAAACTCGTGCCCTCCTCTGAAGTTGACCATGTGAATGTAGGAGGCATTGGACGTTTTCCCGGATCTTGAGCAAGTGTGGTAGAGGATGAGCCACAAGAAATTGCTTCCCAAATTATACCGAAGAAATACTTGAGTTTATTAAACCGCTTATCGAGTTTTGTGTCCAAACGATCAAGCTTATTATCGGTTCTTTTAAGTCTTGCTTCTAGTAAAAATTGATTTCTTTCAATTTGCTCTTGAAATTCTTTTGTTGACGAAATAGGTGGAGGAATTCTAACGTCTTCCGTTCTTTGCATAGTAATTTGTGAGGAAGAAGCCTCTGGAGGACCTTGGTGTACATATTGCTCCAAAGGAATAATGTTTAAGTATGGCTCGGGAAGTTTCATTCTCTTCTTTGATGCTTTATTAATACACTTAGGTTTTGAAATTTTGGACTCGGGAGATGGAATTCCGCAATCCATTAGGAGGCGCATAATATATTCGTTGTAAAACAGATGTGGTCGAGAAAGTTTGTTTACCATTGAAATCTCATCAAAAATCATTTCAAACCAATTAACGCTGATATCTCCATAAACAGCGTATAATGCCTTAAAATTTTCTTTATAAATGGCATCGAAATTTCCAGTCCTTGGTAAGAAGGAATGCGTGATACAGACATGAAGAATTCTAGCCGGGGGTCTTAAATTGATTCCTTTTGTACATGACTTATGATCTTCAATGAACAAGTGACTAATTTTATCTCTAATATGAATAGGACAGAAATCACTAGAGAATTTAATACCATTATTTGGAGAATGAAGAACTTGTCCCATTCTATCTTTGGAGATAAAAACATGTTGTCCACAAACTACTGACCATAAACAATCGGACGGGTTATCCGGTTTAAATTTCTCTAGGTTGAGATTAGCGTAGAACAACTTAATCATTATATGATTAATTTCTATGTTGTTGTGATCAAAATTAAGGAGAGAATCAATACCTGCTCTATTCGCTATATTTTTAACATCATAGAGAAAGAAATCAGAGAAATTTATGAAAGATCCTTGATGAATGGTGTAATCCTTCATCTTATTCCATCTTTTCACAGTAATAGGATCCATTAACCAGTGTTTAATGTGTGAATCGATAGGTTGGAGATGTGAGGAAGAAGAAGATGTTTTTGTTTTCTTATGTTTTGGAGCCATTGGAATATGATTTGAATTGAAATTGAAGAGATTAGGGCTGATAGGAATGGGTATTTTGAGTTTAAAGGGAGTTGAAAATGAAATGGTGTGTCGGATTTGATTGTGAACCGACGTTTGTATATATATATAAAAAAACAGAATTATTCGCGACCGGTCGGTAGGGAGGAATAGGGCGGTCGATAGGAAATGTTTCTGAAATTGAAAACAGAAATCGGCCGATAGGGGGGAATATGGCGGTCGACAGGAAATGTTTCTGGTTAGAAATAAAACAGTTTAAATATAAACCGGTCGACAGGAAATTTTCTACCGGTCGACCTAATGTTTCTCTGGTTTTAATTTTATAAACAGCGGTCGATAGGTGATGTGCAGGCGGTCGACAGGAAAACTTTCTGGATTGTAATTGAATAAAACCGGCCGACAGGTTATTTTAACCGGTCGACAAGTACTGTATATTTTTGTTTTTCTCACTTCTCTTGTTTATATATTCGAACTCTATTAAAACTTTATTATAAATTATAATAAACTATGAGGAATAAAACATAAATACAACAAATAAAACAATATAAATGATCTCCTTAAATACGATATATAGAAATTATTTTCTTGGTTCCCAAGGAGATTTTCCGCTAGCTCCTTCATTTTTGTTGTAATTCCTATCCCACGAGTTGGGTGTTCTTGATGATGATGGCATATGTGTGGGCTCATGAACGTTGTGCTTATTAGAGCTATAGAAGAATGAAGCTATTTGTTCGAGATATGTGAGCCGAGAAGCTGTTAACTTCTGCTCGTAATACATCTCCCTCTGGAGATCAACTTGATGCTTTTGATAATGGTGTATCTCATCTATTTTCTCTTGTGTACCTGGAGAACAAAATAACGCTTTCTTGCTTTCTTGCAACGTTTTGAGTTAGGTGTAGTGCAAGGTGTACGTGAGTTTTGATGGAAACCAGGAGGATGTTCCGGTGTCTTTGGGGAGTAGTGCTCGTCTGATTCGGAGCTTGTTATGCTGATGTGTGATCTTCGAGCACATTCTTTGCAAATATGGGCCATTACAAGATGAATGAAGATTGAAAGGATGAATTCAGAAAGCACTCAACGAAGAGGTATATATAAGACTACTTCTATTTTTAGACGTGGTCCATATTAATCTCACCACAAAATAACACTTTATTTTAGGAGAGAAAATAGTTAAGTAATAACTATTTGTATTAGATAGAAAAGAACTCTGCTACGTTTAAAATATAGTTTAATTTTCTAGTTCCTTTCTAGATAATAAGCCTAGCTCTCTACGTAATTTTATGAAACTTGATTTGAGTAGAGGCTTGGTAAATATATCCGCTAGTTGATTCTCTGTGCTTACATATTCAAGATTTATATTTCCTTTTTCAATATTATCTCTTAGAAAATGATGTCGAATGTCGATATGTTTAGTCCGAGAGTTGTTAATCGGGTTTTTGGATAAGTTTATCGCACTTATGTTATCACAATATATGATTGAATTTGATAAATTTATTCCAAAGTCTAAGTGTTTGTTGCATATATAAAACTTGTGTACATGCAAGAGCCGCTGATATATACTCCGCTTCACATGTCGAAAGTGAAACACAATTTTGTTTCTTACTAAACCAAGAGACAAGTGATTTTCCAATAAAATGGCAAGTACCACTTGTGCTTTTTCTATCCGTTCGAGATCCTCCGAAATCAGCATCACTATATGATACTAACTCAAATGAACAATCTTTTGGATAGAAAAGACCAAATTTTTTGGTATTATTAAGATAACGAATTATACGTTTCACTACTCATAAGTGTGATTCTTTAGGATTGGCTTGAAATTGTGCACATAAACAAACACTCATCATAATGTCAGGACGACTAGCCGTTAAATATAAAAGAGAACCTATCATACTACGATATGTCTTTTGGTCTACACTTTTTCCATTTTCATCTTTTTCAAGATGAGTAGATGTACTTATAGGAGTAGTTTCTCTGGAAGTATTTTCAAATCCAAATCTTAACAAGATTTCCACAATATTTTTCTTGATTTATGAAAATACCATTCGGAAGTTGTTTAATTTGAAGGCCAAGAAAGTATGATAATTCTCCCATATGTGACATTTCAAATTCTTTGGTCATAACTTCTGCAAATTCTTTACAAAGTTTTTCATTTGTTGATCCAAAGATTATATCGTCCACATATATTTGAATAACCAATATGTCTTTTTGCGAATGTTTAATAAATAATGTTTGATCAACCTTACCTATATGAAAACCCGAATCAATAAGATAACTTCGTAAACGTTCATACCAAGCACGTGGTGCTTGTTTTAATCCGTACAAAGCTTTTTTAAGTTTAAATACATGATCCGGATATTTTTCATGTTTAAATAAAGGAGGTTGTTCAACATATACTCTTTCCTTTATAAACCCGTTTAAGAATGCACTCTTGACATCCATCTGATATAATTTAAAATTGTGATGACAAGCAAAAGATAATAAAATTCTAATAGCCTCTAGTCTTGCGACAGGTGCAAATGTTTCTTCATAATCGATACCTTCTTCTTGATTATAACCTTGTGCTACTAACCGTGCTTTATTTCTAGTGATATTCCCTTGTTCATCAGGCTTATTTTTATAAACCCATTTAGTTCCTATAACCGATTGGTCAGTTGGCCTTGGAACAAGTTCCCATACATCATTGCGCTCGAACTGATTTAGCTCTTCTTGCATGGCAATGATCCAATAGTCATCGGTAGCAGCTTCCTTAGGATTTTTCGGTTCGATATTCGAAATAAACGCAACATAACCCATTTGATTAAGTTGACTCCTTGTCCTAATCTGTGAGGTTACTTCTCCAATAACATTTTGAACCGGATGATCTCTTAGAATTCTCGGTGGAGATCTAAATCTAGGTAGAGAAGGTGCCACGCAGGTTGAGGAATATCTTCAATAATTTATGAGTCAGAGTCATTATTTGTGATGGTAGGATTATTAGTGACTATATTTTCTTCGTCATCTTATATATTATGAGATGGCTTATAAAATTCGTCAAAAGATACATGAAGTGATTCTTCAATAGTTTTAGTTCTCTTATTGAATATACGATAGGCCTTGCTTCATTCCGAATATCCGACAAATATACCTTTATCGGATTTTGGATCAAATTTTCCCAGACGGTCTTTCGTATTTAAAATAAAACATTTAGAACCGAAAACTTTGAAATATGAGATATTTGGCTTTTTCTGATTAAATAGCTCATAAGATGTATTTTTCATGAGAGGTCGAATAGATACACGATTCAAAACATAACACGCAGTTGCAACAGCTTCTGCCCAAAAATGTTTTGGTAAAGTGGATCCATTTAATAATGTTCTTGCACATTCTTGTAAAGTCCGATTTTTCCGTTCTACAACTCCATTTTGTTGTGGAGTTCGAGGAAACGAAAAATTATGATTGATACCTTTCTTTGTACAAAAATGTTCAAATTCATTATTTTTGAACTCTCCGCCATGATCACTTCTTATATTCTTAACCTTAAGTCCTTTTGACTTTTGAATTTTCTTGATGAAGGATTTGAAATGATTAAACGTGTCACTTTTTATTTTTCAAGAAAATTACCCATGTATAACAAGAATAATCATCAACAATTACAAACACATACCGACTATGATTTATTGACTGAACCTGTGTTGGTCCGAATAAATCCATATGTAATAACTCAAGTGGTTGTAATGTTGATATGACTTTCTTGGATTTGAAAGATGATTTAGTCAATTTTCCTAGTTGACATGCATCACAAATATTATTAACCGTAAAGCTCATTTTGGGTAGTCCTTTAACTAGATCATTTTTAGCTAGCTTGTCAATAGTTCTAAAGTTTATGTGACAGAAACGTTTGTGTCATAGCCATAGATCATTATCATTTGCTACAAGACACATTCTGAATTATGATTGATGTTCATATTCAGAATATAGATATTTTTGTCTCTATAACCTTCAAAAACTAGATTTCGATCTTTATCTAAAATACTACATTTATTATCCGAAAAAGAAATGATAAAACCTTTGTCGCACAGTTGACTAATACTTAGTAAGTTATGTTTCAAGTTTTTAACTAGCATGACATTAGTAATAAGAGGTAAGTTAGATGTACCGTAATTGCTCACATCGCCTTTGCCGATGATATAGCCTTTTGAATTATCTCCAAAAGTGACAGAGCCACCATCTGAATAAGTGATATTTGTTAATAAACTCTTGTCTCCAGTCATATGCTTTGAGCAACCACTGTCCAGGATCCACTTTCCTCTTTTCTTGAGGTGGTCCAGCAAAAAATAAAATTAAGTCCATGGTACCCACCTTTCTATAGGGTCCTAAGAGTTAGGTCTTAGGAGTCCAAACCCATAGGGGTCCGGTATCCCCTTTATATAAAAAATTTGGATTATGATGCACAGAATTCAAAATTTTTTGAATGTACTTGTTCCTAATCAAATTGTTATTTGTTTTAGGAACCCATATTTGTATAGTTTTGACATTCTTCTTTTGAAATTTCACAATCGATTTTGGTTTGGAATATAATAAACTAAGATTTTTCTTAGCTTCAGTTTCTTGTACTACCTTATTTTTCCTTTTTCCTTTACCAAGATGTTTCTTGATAACTTGTTTCTTATATCCCAACCCTTGTTTATTTGTAGCAGATTGTGAACTTTCAATATTTTTTGTCAAATTTTCTCGACCTTTATTAAAGTTAGAAACATTTTGAGTAATGTCGTCTAACTTTGTTTGTAAACTAGCTTTTTCAAGGTCTAACATTTTGACTTTTGCCCTAAGCTCATGATTTTCGGTAGTAAGAGCATCATTTTTCTCTTTTTGAGTTTCAATTTCTTGACTCAAAAGAGATAGTTGAGAATAAATATTAGATGATGATTCTTGAGTTTTTTCAAGTTCCTCCTCTAATATTTTCTTCTCGTCTTTTAGCATATCACGCTCCAACTCTGCTCTACGTAAGTCTGCTTGAGCTTGTTTGCATTGTCGTTTCATATCTTTGAATTTATATATCAATTCAGCATTTATATCAAGAACTTCTTCAAAAGAAGGAATTTGTACCTCATCTTCTTTTGCCATAATACATACATTTGCTTGTTCATCGTCTGAGTCACTTTCACTATCAGACGAAGATGAGTCTGAATCATCCCATGTTACTGAGAATGCTCGTTTCTTTGACTTGTCCTTCTTGTGTTTGAATTTTTTATTTTCTGTCTTCTTCTTTTGCTCCGGACAATCCTTTTACATATGTCCCTTCTTATTACAGTTGAAGCATTCTACATTTGATGAAGATGGTTTATTTGATCCGAACTTCTTTCTGTTTTAACGACTAGCCTTTCGTTGCTTTAAGAATTTCTTAAATCCTTTTGCAATGAATGCTAGATCTTCATCTTCAGAATCTGAGATGTCTTCATCCTTTTCGGCATGAAATGCTACAATTTTCTTTTCTTCTTTTTGTTCTTTTCTAGCCTGCAAATTTGCTTCATAGGACATTAGATTTCCTATCAATTCATCTGGCTTCATGACAGAAAGGTCATTAGCTTCTTCAATCGCTAATACTTTTCCTTCCCATTCACTAGTCAGAGAATGTAGGACTGTCGAAACTACATCAAAATCAGAATAATTCTGCCCTAATCCGATAAGTGCATGATGAATGGTTTGAAACCGTGAATGCATCTTATTGATAGTTTCATTTGGCTTCATTTTGAAATTGACTTTTCAACAAAGCTATTTTTGCTTGTTTAACCTTGTTAGTACCTTCATGAGTAGTTTTTAGCGTTTGCCAAATTTGATAAGCAGTGGTACAAATACTAACACGGTTATATTCGTTTTGATCTAATGCACAAAACAACATATTAATTGCTTTTGCATTTACAGCAGCTGCGGTTTTCTCAGCAGCCGTCCATTCTGCATACTCAGTCGTTGGATTGATTATTTCTTTCTGAGTAGCATTCCAAGCATCATAGTTAGTTGATTGCATGAAAAAAGCCATACGTGTTGCACAATAACTATAGTTAAGACCATTGAAGAAAGGAGGTCTTTGTGTCGATTGACTTTCAGTGTAAGTGGTGTTTGTGCTACTACTTGGGTTATTTGCCATATTACTAGAATATCCCAAATAACTGTGTTACGGTTGTGAGATAACCTTGCTCTGATACCAAATTAAAGTGTGTACGTGTACTTGCCGAGTATAATACACACAAGGATCGTGTAATATGACAAACAATATTCAAGTAGAAAGTAATAACTATTCGCAGATAAGTAAATATAGTAAATGCAGTAAAAAGAAAAATCACACCAGTGATTTTTATACTGATTCGGAGCACCGTCCTACGTCCAGTCCCAGACCTTTCTCTGGATTTTCACTAATCAACAACCTCGCTTCACCCAGAGGAACAGGTTCACAACACTACTTGATTTACGGGCCACAAGCTTACCCACTTGATTTCACGGGCTACAAGCTTACCCACTTGATTTCACGGGCTACAAGCTTATCCACTTGATTTCACGGGCTACAAGCTTACCCATATAGGACTTCAACAATTACAAGAGTTTGACTTCTGAATGTGTTCTTGTTTCAACACTGATTAGTCAATAATTGAGTACACCCTTCCTATAATCTTATCCTCAAATGTAATTTGATGTTTGCGAAGATTCGGAAGTGGATTATCGTTGAATCACAAGTGTATTAAATATGTTTGGAGATTCAAACGATAATATAATGATTTTGAGTGCTTTTTGAATGCCAAGTAATAATGCAAGATAGATCAGAGAATAGAGATTGAAATTCAGTGGTTTGGATGAATGAAATATGATGTATTTATAATGATTGAGAAGTTATAATCATTAGTGAAAAGTTGCAATCAAAGGAGATGATTCCTGATGAAGAGAAATGGATGCAACCTTTCATGAAAGAAGATGACTCTTCAAAGAGATGCTTTGTTATTCAAAAAGCTGTTGACAGGTAAAATGTACAGGTAGACAGGTTTTTGACCGTTACCTTTAAAAAGCTGTTGACAGGTTAATTTTTACAGGTAGACAGGTTTCATTTGAAATCCTGTTGACAAGTTAAAAATAACCTGTTGACATGTTTTTGTCAACTTGCTATAGAAAAGAGTTTTCATGAAAAAATTTAAAAGCAATGAGAAGTATGATTATTTGAGGATAGATTTTAACATTTATAACTCTAAATAACCAACTTCTAACCTATGAAAAAACATCAATTCTTCTTTTTGTCATCGATTCTCCTTTTTGTCGATCATGAAGCTTCTTCTTGTCATTAATCAAAATAATCATTGAAATCTTTGACTCAACACGAACTGCCCATACATACATGTGACCCGTTTAGCACATCGTTCTATAAATGGGAAGTTATGACTGGATTTGTCTCATGATGCGGAAATCAATCCTTTGCCTGATCGGTGGCGTAACTATCATTTAGTGTCACGTCATATTCAATTCAGCTTGTGTTCTTGTGTGTTGTCTCATGGAGTTACTTTGTGTAATTTCACCGATTTATTTTGTCCTTAGGCAATATTGGGTGGATTTCCATGAGAAGCAGTTTTGTGGTTGGTTTTTTTTCTCATCATAAATTCTCTTTTAGAAGAGATGGTGATGTAGGAACCCCCGACAACACCAGTAGTGTTGGTAACACGAGATTGAGCATTTTGCTATCATGATATGGTTAATTAAAGATCATAAAAATTGGTTTGAGCTACAGCCGTGGAGCAAGGCATCTCGTTATTTATAGCGATTGTTTTGGAAGTTTAGTGTTGTTTTGTTGTTATCCCTTTCCTGCATCAGTTCTTGGTTGTGGTGATTCGTGCTTGTAACTGTTAGTATTGTTTAAATTGCACGACTTTGGTTAATGAAATTTTTGTGTTTAAAAGTGTTTATGTCATTCACGCATGCCTGTTTGAATGAAATCTCATTTTCATATCTAAACTAATAGCTGTCCTAGGGCTGGAAATAATAGAATTCTGTGTTGAATAAATTTTAGCAAAGGATCGGTTTTGCGTTGTTTTCATCAAGGGTATATATAAATAAATAAATCACCATTCCTTGTTAAAGCTAAAAAATTATTTTGATCTTTTGTATGTGATTTCGATTTTCTCATTTTTTGCGTGACTGACTTCCTTTTTCGCCAACATGTGACTTGAATCGTTTAAATTTCCGCAAAATACAATTTTAAAATTTTAGGAAAATGTTGTTGGAAAAAAGTTAAAAAATTATTTTGTTGTTTTCTTATTTTTTAGGAAAGTGAAACGGCTTTGAAAAGAAATTTTCAAAATAAACATGAGAAGTCATTAAGCGGAAATTTAATTTTGTGAAATTTTTTGATTTTTGGTCACATGAACAGTGTAAGGAAGATTTTTGGATGCTTTGTGTGTTCTTTTTAGCGGTGCAATAGGATCGACGATATGATAAGAATATTAATGACAACAAGGAAAACGCTGTTTGGTCATGGAAAAGTTGTTTCCATACTGTGCCAACAATGCGCGTGAGCTATTAGGTAACTCGTTTTACGTTTTATAGCTTGTTTTAAGCCTCTTTTACAGTCTACAAATTGAAATTTTTAGAGTATTTCGGGTAACTAGGGCGAAAATTTCCACTATAGGGCAGGAAATGGAAAATTTGTAAGCAGAAAAAAGGTTAAAATTCTTCGCTTTGGTTTTTTTTCGAGTTTAGGAGTAAGTAGAAAGGAAATGATTAGATTGCGCATGTTTTGGATGGTAAGGTTTGGATGTAAAAATTGGTTGCTTCACACTCCTATTCATAGTCGTATGAGGGTTATGGATGAAAAAGAATTTTCAAAATCTGCTTTCATATAGAACTGCCAATATATTTAGGATGTTTTCCATCATGCTTTCAAAAGTGTTTTAAAAATCTCAATGCATACACATAGAAGGCCCGATTTAGAATCATCTTGCATGCATGTTTTATGGTTGGAATGCATTATGTACACCATGCACATATAGACATGGTTGCAAAGTGGATGTACAAAATTGGTTATGTAAGATAAGATAACTAGTTGTCAGAATTTTGAGACGAAATTCCTTTTAAGGGTGGAAGAATGTAACAACCCAGAATTTTAACAAGAGCAATACTAAGTATTACTGTTGTAAAGCATGAAGAATGAGACTCGGTTGGGCTAAATGTTGTACTTATTCCCTTAAACTAACACTGGCACGAAAAATTTAAAACTTTTCAACTTACTGTTCGTGCCCAGTTCTGGTTCAAAGCAATAACACAACCAAATATTTTCCCAAGTCGTATAGTACAAAATACAATAGGAACAGTTGCAGCACAACAGAATACGTAATACATATCATAGTGATGTCAATAATACATAGTCCATCATACATGATATCGCTCCCAAATGCATAATAGCATACATATGTACTACTAGATACTAATAGATGCAAGCTGCATGATCCAAAACCCCAAAACGTGGAAAATGATAAGAGTACTGCAACAGTCCACTCATACCTAACATGTAAACAATCCACAACCTGACCCGATTATTGTTTTAGAAAACAAACGAATCACAAGGGTCAGACTCTGTCTAGTGTGAGTGAAGTAGGATCTATGGACAATGAACAATAAATTTAAATAGATGGAAAACACCACATGTATAAATCAATCATGGGACATGAATGTAAGTATAGTTTCGTATATAACTCAATACGATACAACAACTCACAACAACATAATTAACATTACGGTAAATGGCACATGTATAAAGCAACATGTGACGTGGATGTGGGGCAATACGTGAGGAAAACGCCACATGTACAAACCAACATGAGGCAAAAATAAAATAAAAAATGTGTGTATCATATGAAATTAATATAACCACCAGTATTATAAAAATTTCATAATGTGAGCAACAGTATCGTATATAATGCAATACGATACATAACCAATTATCGTATATAAAGCAGTATGATAACATCCAAGTCCATACATGCAATGACAAAATTATGCTGAGTTTTCAAATTAACTTAATTGAACTTCCACCATTATCAAAATGTACAAGAAAATAACTAAAAATAAACATAAAAATAAAACCAAGTGTCGCTTATATAAATCAACAATATGACATGTACTAAAATAATTACATGTATACAAGAATTGATAATAGGTGAATGTAATCATAGAATCATATATAAATCAGTATGATACCATCAATAATGTTCAATATGATAAAAATAATTAAGGCAAGATATCGTATATAAATCAATACAACACCGACGACAATTACCATATATAAAACAATACGATGAATCAAATTAAGCCAGAGTATCGTATATAAACCAATACGACGCTCATAACAATTATCATATATAAAATAATCTGACAAAATGAACCAAGTCAGAATATCATATATAACCAAATACGATACTCATAACCATTATCAATGTAAAACAATATGATAATAATAATCATCAATAAAAATGTAATAAGGTAATAGGGAATTTTGGGATAAATATAACCTAACTCATAACATATACCAAATAAACATACGCCAGTATTGTAAAATCACAGTAGTAGAGCTCGAGCGCGCATCGAGACATCAGCACCATAATCTACTCATAGCACCATAACACACCTGACGATCAACCTAGGATAACCAAGACGGTATAAGGCTAAGGCCGTATGCTACCCGTTCACGGCACTACACATGAGACCCCCACGCCTCCATCTATTGTAGTCTGTGACCAGCCGATCGGGAATCTCGATCAAAACAAAGTTGCCCCACGTAGTAGACCATTGACCTTTGGTGGTAGTTAGACAAATATAAAAAAAACCATTCATTCAGATAGCGGTCCAGAATCAGGTCGGCCAACATGGAGTTTTGGCCCATTGGTACAACGGAGTCCAATTTATTCCAACCCGAAATCAAAGAGAAGTTTGAAATATTTTTGTCATATAAATAAATATCATGAAACACAGTTGTGTTATGACTTAGTCATGACTTGAATAAAAATGCCAACATTTCAAAAAAAAAAAACCAACAACAACAACAACGTGGCAATGCAAACAAGAAAAATATGCCAAAACTAGGACAAACTGATGCATAAGCACCAACCTGATTGCCAAGTCTTAAACAAGATCAAGCGTGTCATATAGCCATTTAGGAAATATGAAGATTTATCACATTAAATCAAGGCACAATAGTTGCTATAGAAAAAGGTACCATCATAAGAATGGCATATAAGCATGACAACTCAATGATGAACTAAAACCACATCAATTTAAAATGCGTCATATACTTCCAAATAGTAAATACTTAAGTAATGCATTTGTGTCCCATACCACATTGCATTACTTTAATATTTACTAAATAGGAGTAAATTCCACTTATTGAAAATACACACAAATAACTACTCCACAAAGTATAATGTTATAAATCATATTTCGAAAGTCACTTATGTAGATCAATTATTGTCTCAAAATTCTAAATATGAAATTTGGTTCATAAATCATGTCCTAAAATTCATTGTATCTTCATTGACAGACCAGCTGCAAAGAATTCAGTTATTGACATTCTAGACATTAAAATTATACAAATATTAAAACATAAAAATCGTAACACATTTTCTAAGCTTTCCAAAACTACAAGAATCATCAAAAACAGATTAGGAACCAAAAAGTTATACCTAAAACAATTTCTATATTACAAAACTTGTTTTACAAACTCAGTTGGATATGCTCGCTTTGTAAAAATCATATAAATCTGAAATTTAATAGTATAAAGCTAAAATATTTACAGTAACATCAAATATCAATCTAGTTCATATGTACCAAATTTCAAGAGCACATCCTAAATCATTTGGTATAGGTTTAATCATCTTTAGCCACCATATAAATCTTAGTTGCTTATGCTCGCTTTGTAAAAATCGCATAAATTCGAAAAGTAATGTTTTTGATCCAAATCTTTTGCAGTAACTTTGTATACTAGTCAAGATTCTAGATACCAAATTTATTGTCAAAGACTTTATCAATCAGTACATATTTGATATTCGTTAGCAACCATTCTCAGCTCAGTTAATAAAACTCGGTTTCACATATTCAGTTTCGAAAATTTCACATAAATTCGAAAACTAATGTTTTTGATCCAAAATTTTTGTAGTAACTTTGAATATCAGTCTAATTTATAGGCATCAAATTTCAAATATAAACTCAAAGCCATTTGGTACAAATATCATATTCTTCAACAACTATATTCTGCTTAATTTTGCAAACCTCAATTTACATATACCCATTTTGTCAAAATCAAATAAATTCGAAAATCAATCCTTTTAATCCAAAATTGATATGGTGGATGTATAAACTAGTTATAAATAACATATCCAAAAATTAGCAATTTACAATGGTTTTTCAATTTAATACCAATTGTTTTTTATCAGTTATTGTATGAACTTTTTAACAAACACGTTTCAAACAACATTTAACCAATTACATGATAACCCAAACATAAATTAGGAAAATAAATAAACAATTGTTTGTATACATAGATCCCATCTTTAGGTCTTCTTTAGGTCTACATGAATGCATAAATCATAGCATAAAAAGATTAAAAATTCACCCACCTAAAACTCTCATATCTTCAAGCCCTAAGCTAGCTAACTTTGATCATTTGTCTTCCTCTTCCAATTATTAGAGAATCTTGAATCCTTCTACAATTGCTCCATTTGGGAATCAAATCAATAATTCAATTTGTGGAAAGAGATTTTATTTTGATTTTGAAACTTGGATGGAGGAATATATTTTAGATTTTTTTTCTTTCTGTCTGAAGTGAATTGTACGTACCATCCGTAAAAGGGAGAGATGAGATGTATTTTTATTTATAGGCTCCTATCTAGATGTTTCTCTTAAAATATCTTCCCTTTTATTATTATTTTTATTTATTAATGGAAACCTATCATAACTTGTCAATTTTATTCTGTATTTAATCACATTAGCTATTACTCTACATCTTTCCTTAAAAATGTACATAACTATTATATATTTTACAAATGTACATACATTTAATTTGTAAAAACATTTTTTTTTCCAAAAATACATACATGATTAAAAAAAATACCTTTTTTCCGCTTGTGCATTTTCCTAAAAGTTGCTAACATTTTTAATATTGATGACAACATTCATTTTTTTTACAAATTTATTAACTAAAGTTACCAAACTAAATTTTAATTGCTTCATTGCAAATATTTTCGAAATCCTCTCTTTCACTTTATTTTTAATTTAATTATGTGCCAATGGACAACTTAACGTCATTGTTCCTCCGGCATCAATATTCAATTGATCAATTTTATTTTACTTTTTTCCAATGTAAACAAAATATACATGTTCCTTAAAAAATACTTTTTTTCAAATATCCAGTTAATTTTGCTATAATGACAATGATTATTTGATTGATTTCCAAAATTAGTACCCCTAAAAATCGGTTGTTACAGACTTTCCCCCTTACAAAATTGCATCCTCGCAATCTCTACATAAGGGATATATCTGTAACTTAGTTTTCACAATAGATCAATTATGACTTGGGGTTTTGGTTCATATTTACAAAACTATTATTGTTTTACGAGAGTGAAACTCAAAGATGTACATATGTGTACGATGTTTCTACTATCTTGTGCTAACAATATTCTAATTATATTTTGTACTATTTCCATCCTGGCTCTGATACCAAGCTGTGACACCCAGCCTTTATACTCATGCTATACAAGAGCAATACTAAGTATTACTGTCGTAAAGCACGAAGAACGAGACTCAATAGCACTAAATGTTGTACTTATTCCCTTGAACTAACAATGTTACGAAAAATTTAAAACTTTTCAACTTACCCTTCGTGGCCAGTCTCGGTTCAAAGCAATGACACAACTAAATATTTTCCCAAGTCGTATAGTACAAAATCCAACAGGAACAGTCGTAGCACAACAAAAACAGCAGAATGCACAATACATATCATAGTGATGTCCATAATACATAGTCCATCATACATAATATCGCTCCTAAATACACAATAGCATACATATAAACTACTAGATACTAACAGATGCAAGCTGCATGATCCAAAACCCCAAAACGTGGAAAATGATAAGAAAGATGCAACAGTCCAAACATACCTAACTTGCAAACAATTCTCAACCTGGCCTGAGTATTGTTTTAGAAAACAAGCAAATCACACGGGTCGGATTATGTCTAGTGTGAGTGAAGTAGGATCTATAGACAATGAACAATAAATTTGAATAGATGGAAAAGGCCACATGTATAAATCAATCATGGGCCATGAATGTAAGTACAGTATCGTATATAACTCATTACTCACAACAACTCACAACAATGTAATTAACATTACAGTAAATGACACATGTATAAAGCAACATGTGACGTAGATGTGTGTACAATATGTGAGGAAAACGCCACATGTATAAACAAACATGAGCCAAAAAAAATGCGTATCATATGAAAATAATATAACCACTAGTATTCTAAAAATGTCATAATATGAGTAACAGTATCGTATATAATGCATTACGATACATAGCCAATTAGTATATAAAGCGATACGATAACATCCAAGTCCGTACACACAGTGACAAAATTATACTGGGTTTTCAAGTTAACTTAAGTAAACTTCCACCATTATCAAAATGTACATGAAGATAACTAAAGTTAAACATAAAAATAAAACCAAGTGTCGCTTATATAAATCAACAATATGACACAAACTAAAATAATCACATATATACAAGAATTGATAACAGGTGAATGCAATCATAGTATCATAAATATATCAATATGATACCGTCAATAATGGTCAATATGATAAAAATAATTAAGCCAAGATATCGTATATAAATCAATACAATACTGACAACAACCACCATATAAAAAACAATACGATGAAACAAATCAAGCCAGAGTATTGTATATAAACCAATACGATACTCATAACAACTATCATATATAAAATAATCTGACAAAATGAACCAAATCAGAGTAACATATATAACCAAATACGATACTCATAACCATTATCATATGCAAAACAATATGATAATAATAATCATCAATAAAAAATGTAATAAGGTAATAGGGAATTTTGGGATAAATATAACCCGACTCATAACATATACCAAATAAACAAACACTAGTATTGTAAAATCACAGTGGTAGAGCTCGAGCGTGCATCGAGACATCAACACCATAATCTACTCATAGCGCCATAACACACCTAGCGATCAACACAGGATAACCAAGACGGTCTAAGGCTAAGGTTGTATGCTACCCGTTCATGGCACTACATGTGGGATCCCCATGCCTCCATCTATTGCAGTCCGCGACCCGCCGATTGGGAATCCTGATCAAAACAAAATTGCCTAATGTAGCAAATCGTTGACCTTTGGTGGTAGTTGAACAAAATAAAAAAACCACCGATTTAGGTAGCGATCCTAAATCAGGTCGGCCAAGACGGAGTTTTGGCTCATTGGTACAACAGAGTCCAATCCATCCCAACCCAAAATCAAAGAGAAGTTTAAAAATGTTTTTTTCATATAAATAAATATCATGAAATTAAGTTGTGTTATAAGTAGCATGTGTCATGACTTGAATAAATACGCCAACATTTCAAAAAAAAAACAACGTGGCAATGCCAATAAGAAAAATATGCCAAAACCAAGATAAACCGATGAATAAGCACCAATATGTTGCCAAGTTTTAAACAAGATCAAGCATGTCTTGTAGCCATTTAGGAACTATGGAGATTTATCACATTAAATCAAGGCACAATAGTTGTGATAGAAAAAGGTACCATCATAAGAATGACATATAAGCATGCCAACTCAATGATGAACTAAAACCACATCAATTCAAAAAGTGTCATATATTCCAAATAGTAACTACTTAAGTAATGCACTTGCATCATATACAACATTGCATTACTTTAATATTTACTAAATGAGAGTAAATTCCACTTATTGAAAATACACACAAATAACTATTCCACAAAGTTATAATGTTATAAATCATATCTCGAAAGCCATTTATGTAGATCAATTATTGTCTCAAAATTCTAAATATGAAATTTGGTTCATAAGTCATGTCCTAGAATTCAATCTATCTTTGTTGACAGACCAGCTGCAAAAAATTTAGTTTTTGACAATCTAGACATTAAAATTATACAAATCTTAAAACATAAAAGTTGTAACACATTTTCTAAGCTTTCCAAAACTACAAGAATCATCAAAAACCGATTAGAAACCAAAAGATACACCCAAAACAATTTCTATGTTGCAAAACTTGTTTTACAAACTCAGTTTGATACGCTCGCTTTGTAAAAATCACATAAATTTGAAATTCAATATTTTAAAGCTAAAATTTTTACAGTAACATCAATTATCAATCTAGTTTATATGTACCAAATTTCAAGAGCAAATCCAAAATCATTTGGTACAAGTTCAATCATCTTTAGCCACCATTTTCAGATTACGTTTATAAATCTCAGTTGCATATATGCTCGCTTTGTAAAAATCATATAAATTCGAAAATTATTGTTTTTGATCCAATATTTCTGCAGTAGCTTTGTTTACCAGTCAAGATTCTTGATACCAAATTTCTTTGTCAAAAACTTTACCAATTAGTACAGATTTGATATTCATTAGCAACCGTTCTTAGCTCAGTTAATAAAACTCAGTGTTGAAAAATTCACATAAATTCGAAAATTAATGTTTTTGATCCAAAATTTTTGTAGTAACTTTGAATATTAGTCGAGTTTATAGGTATCAAATTTTAAAGACAAACTCAAAGCCATTTGGTATAAATATCATATTCTTCAACAACTATTTTCTGCTTAATTTTGCAAACCTTAATTTACATATACCCATTTTGTAAAAATCAAATAAATTCGACAATCAATCCTTTTAATCCAAAATTGATATAGCAGATGTACAAACCAGTTATGAATAACATATCCAAAAATTCACAATTTACAATGGTTTTTCAATTTTATACCAATTGTTTTTCATCAGCTATTGTTTGAACTTTTCAACAAACACGTTTCAAGCATCATTCAACCAATTACATGATAACCCAAACATAAATTAGGAAAATAAATCAACAATTGTTTGTATACATAGATCTCGTCTTTAGGTCTACATGAATGCATAAATCCTAGCATAAAAATATAAAAGGATTAAAATTTCACTCACCTAAAACTCTCATATCTTCAAGCCCTAAGCTAGCTAACTTTGATCACTTGTCTTCCTCTTCCAATTATTAGAGAATCTTGAATCCTTCTACAATTGCTCCATTTGGGAATCAAATCAATAATTCAATTTGTGGAAAGAGATTTTATTTTGATTTTGATATTTGGATGGAGGAAAAGAGTTTAGGTTTTTTTTCTCTTTCTGTCTGAAGTGAATTGTACATACTGTCCGTAAAAGGAAGAGATGGGATGTATTTTTATTCATAGGCCCCTATCTATATGCTTCTCTTAAAATATCTCCCCTTCTTCTGTTATTTCTTTTATTTATTAACGGAAACCTATTATTACTTGTCAATTTAAATCTATATTTATTCACACTAACAATTGTCCTAGATCTTTCCTTAAAAATGTAAATAACTACTATATATTTTACAAATGTACATACATTTAATTTGTAAAAACAATTTCTTTTTTTTTCAAAATACATACATGATTAAAAAAAACCTTTTTTTCGTCTTGTACATTTTTCCAAAAATTGCTAACACTTTTAATATTGATGACAACATTCATTTTTTCACAAATTTCACAATATTTGCATGTTTTTGGCTTTTAGGAAACTGTACAAATTTAATAATCAAAGTTACCAAACTAAATGTTAATTGTTTCATTGCAAATATTTTCAAAATCCTCTCTTTCTTTTTATTTTTAATTTAATTATGTGCCAATAAACAACTTAACATCATTGTTATTCCACCATCAATATTCAGTTGATCAATTTTATTTTATTTTTTTCCAATGTAAACAAAATATTCATGTTCCTTAAAAAAAATCAAATGTCCAGTTAATTTTTCAATAATGACCATGATTAGTTATTAATTCCCAACATTAGTATTCCTAAAAATCGGGTTGTTACACAAGGTCTTAAGCCTAAAAATTAGTTACTTTTCAAGAGGTGAGTATCACGCTTACGAGACTTAATGACCAACCGTTACCTTGGAATAATGGTTCCCTAAGCGCAATACAAGATAGAAGCTAAATGGCTTATAGAAGGGTAATTTGATAATTAGGCTTATGCATATGGCTTAGCCATAGGGAAGTAATAAGGAAAGAAGTGGCTATAGAGAAACAAGTTCCCTAAGCTCATTTATCAGTGACACTAAAGATTCCCCTTGGAAAACTCTACTCAAACATAGCCATTTATGCTACACTTGTCAACCCCTTAGCGAAATATGCATTAATAGTCATAATGGCTATAGAGAAACAAGTTTCGTGCCATGAAAGATTATCGACTAGTATGCTAGTTAAAACTATGGTGCTTGTTAGTATAGTTACAGTGGCATTAGTTGTTTTTCTTTTATTTTGGTATATTTATTGTTATTTCTCCCTATTTAACTTTGTGATATGATATGCCTTATTCAAAAAATTTATGCTATTATATTATATTTATTTTTTAGATTTAAAACTACATGAAGAATATTAATTAGCTTGTTTTGCGACTCTATTTTTGGCAGTCTATTGGTTTGGTTCTAATAGGGTATCATAGGCTGTAGCTGGAAATTGCCATGATCACTAGATCAAAATAATTTCTAAAATGCAAATTTTCTATTGATAATTTTCGATGTAATGCAACTTTGATAACCATTCTAGCAAATCCAACCTAACCTAGATGCATTAACAAGGTGCACGTAGGTGTAGAATTATTCCCTTCAACAGTTATTTTTCGAATTCAATTTTTTTTCTTCGTTTTATTCCATTCTTTACATTGTATTCATTGAGTGTAGATTTATTCCTTTTCTAGTAAGGTTTGGCAATTGTATTTTATTAGGTTACTAAGTATAAATTTTGAAAAACAAATAATATTTTCAAATATGAATTTTCAAACTCAACTTTGTTTATTCAAAGATTACATATTCAAATCTTTATAATTTTCAAATTTAAGTTTTAAGTTTGAGTTTGATCCCCAAATTCTTAAAAATCTGGAAATTTGATTAAAGGACTTCTCATTTTATGGCAATAAATTTTAAGGGAAATAAGATTCATTAAGAAGCGATGTCCTTAGAAACGACTAAGATGTCCTTTGAGTGATAATCTTCATGCTAAACTTTCAAATTTAAGTTTTTAATTTTGAATGTTCTGAGTTAAATTTAAATTTATAACTCGTATATTTAATTTTAGATTTAATTCCTAGATTCTCATATATATTTTGCAAAATTTTATCTTATGTTTAACTAATATTAATGAAAAATTAAAATATATATTCTTTTTTAATTACACAATCGAACGGTCGATTTTCCCACCGTTGTTCGGCTATACTAGTTATTTTATTAATTAAGAAAGTTAAAGAACATTATAAATTTATGAAAATAGATTAATTTTTAGATACTATGTTAAAGTAATACTAAGATTCCAGCTATAAGTGATATTAAGATCTAGTTTCGGATTAATATTATTGTTGTCAATTGATTTGCGAGATAAATATCGAGGTCTTCAGAGCTAAGGAAGGTTGATTGGACTTGGTACACATGTGACCGCAGACGAGATCTCCTTCCCTTTGGAACTTTTTGTTTAAATATTTGTTAATTTTAGATTATGTTTGGAATCATAAGCCAGTTTTGACCATTTGGAAAGGTTAGATGTAATTTTTTTAACAACTGATGCATATATTTAGTTAATATGAATCCATATTTCTAAGCTGTATGTAATATCTAAATTTTTGTTAATTTCAAATTTATTACATTATTAATTAAGAAAGATAAAGAGAATTATAAATTTGTGAAAAAAAATTATTTTTTAGATACCATGTTTAAGTAATATTAAGATCCCAGCTATAAGTGATATTAAGATTTAGTTTCAGATAAATATTATTATTGCCAGTTGATCTACTTGATAAATGTTGAGGTTTACGAAGACGTCTAAGGAAGGCTGATTGGACCTGGTACATATCTGACCGTAGACAAGATCTCTTTCTCTTTGAAACTTTTAGTTTAAATATTGTTAATTTTTAGGTTATGTTCGGACACATGAGCCAATTTTGACCGTTTTGAAAGGTTATATGGAAATTTTTAACAACAGATACATATTTAGTTTATATAAACGCATGTTTCTAAGTTGTACGTAATATCTATTTTTTTGTTAATTTCAAATTTATTTCTTTATTTTTTTTGGAAAGATAAGCCGGATTATAGTGGTCGTATCACTTTTTATATAACAAGTTAAAATAGGTGCTATGCACATGTGCGGAGTAATTATCTGGTTTGAAGTGTCCAGTCACTATCATCATACATAAAGAATCATACACCATAACATATATCATAAAAAAGACACTGCCTAGTCAGTAGTTACAGAATAAAAGGACCATATGTAAAGGAAGACATAAACATGATACGAAGAGAGAAAGGCCATACTAAATTCTCCACATAACATGAAGAATCAGGGGGGAAAATATAGCCCCTATCCCAAGAAGGATCCTGTAAAACAGTATAATTATCCTCACCAAGTTCACCCTTATCCCAATCATTTTCGACTGGTCGATAAAAGAGACAACAATCCTCTTTTGCCACAAACTTATAATAGCAATTCTCAAAATCCAGACGCATCCTAGAAGGTTCATGCTCCCAGGCATGCTCCTTATTACCCAAGAAATGTCAGGATCGGGGGCAGTATCACAAGGGAGAGGAGCAGAATACTGAATATCAGAAAAAACGGAAAATCAAACTCAGGTTTAACATCCTGTACACCACTGGATTAGGAACAACCTTTTTGGCTTTGGAAACCCAAATACGAGGAATGGGGCGAGGCAAGGGAGTAATAATAGGAGGCGAAGTGCCGCACGAAGCACATCTATTTTGCACTATATGACCAAAGAAGTTGCACATCGAACATACGTCAGGTTTCCATTTATATTTCACTTCGACTAAGTAAACATGATCATCAAGTTTAACTTTTATCTGAGAAGGTATGGGCTTGTCAGGTGTGACCTGATCAATGCATGTGCATACGTAATATTTCTTCTAGAAATAGTGTTGGCATCAAAGCACTTTAATTTTCCTATGTGACAGGCCAACCAATTAAGACCAAAAAGAGGCTGAAGAACGGAGAGTATATGAGTGAATTGAATCCAGACTGGAATAGAAAGCACCTGCTCTTTAACCCTATCAACCTTACAATAAAGGGTTTACCTCCAAAGATCGAAGGAGGAGCCTCCAAAACCCTAAATCTTTCCTTCGTCGATGATAATTTCAAATAATAGAGTACATTAGTAAACTTAATACTTAAGCCGCCTCTTAACCTCCAAGACGCACGACAAGCATTGATCATATCCACATCAGGGGGATAACATCAAAGAAGAAACCAACAAGATAGTGTTTCCAAAATAATGATGCTTCATGGAATAATCCTTGCAGCGGTACCAAACCATTCTCATAAGGTGGGATAATGAAATCAACAGAAGTAAATTCGCCGGAAACATTCGGAAGTTTAATGAAAAGAGAGGTCCATTTTGGCTTAACCAAATTAGCAAATTGATTTGCAGGGGACTGCCCAGGCATGGGCACATTGTTTATGTCCACTTTATTAATTAAGAAAGATAAAGAACATTATAAATTTGTGAAAAAAATTATTTTTTAGGTACTATGTTTAAGTAATATAAGATTCCATCTATAAGTGATATTAAGATCTAGTGATAAAGTAATAATTTTAGTAATTCATACTAATATAAAAAAGCGAAACATAAAAAAACAAAGACATTTTATATAAAGATTTTATCATGTTCCCTAAGGGCACATGCTAAGATTATTAAATTATTATGTAACCTTCAAATTATATCTTTTAAAATCATAAAAGAATAAGTTAAGTGTTTGAAGTAAAAAAATGCACTTTAGTTGATAACTATCATTTTTAACACGTGTACTTAGGAATACATTGACATTACCCTTAACGTATTCATTATTTCAAAAAAAATCCCAAAATGCTTCAAAATTAATTTATGATATTTCCAATTAAAAATGCATATATTTTCAATTATAATTTCAAATATTTAAAGTCAGAAATACAAGCATTAGAAGTAACATTAATCTTTATTTTATAAAAATATGCAGCTGTAACTACAAATATTTGCATGTTAAAATGCAAATATTTATAGTTCTAGCTAGTTGCATATATGTACAAAACAAAATTTGATACTTTCCATGTACTTTATGTTCTAGAATTTTTTTTAGGTATTAGTTTTTGAAATAAGGAGTTGGTTTTAATCATCTAAAATGTCTTTATCATCCGAATAAAATTTTATCATCCAAGATAAGGTATTAGTTTTCTATGTGATTTGTGCATAAATGATAGCTTTAACAGCCTTGAGAAAATGGCTTTATCTTCCGAAGCAAATTTTATGTTTTTATTTTTTTCTTCAATTCAATATATATTTTTAATTTTTTTCATGAAGATACAATTTCATTATCAACTCCCGAAATATTTCTAAAAATATGTTTGAATATGATTTGATTTATAATCAATATATGATTTGAATCATAATATTAAGCTACAAACTCACTGGGAAGATTGTGATCTTCCCTTTCAAACGTAGTAGTAGTAATCAATAGGAAAATGGTGGATATGAAAATGTGATGTGCATTATGTAGATAACTCTATAGACAAAACTATCTTAGTAACTCCATAAAATACATCCTTTTACACCAGCTAATCAGGATAATAAATAAATAAACAAAATGGGATGAATTATTAGGTAGAAATTGGGACGCATCCCTCTTTTCACACCTTATTTTTTAACCAATCCCTATTGGGAACCATTTTACGCATCTTCTATTTTTATAATTCCTTTTCTTTTACATTTCTCATTGCAGAATTCAAGAGTGTCTGTCAAGACGTGTATTGCATGCGGTTATGAGATATGGAAAATGATAACATAAACACATTTTCGGGTTAGTAAAATTATCCAAAACCCCCTTTAAATTACAACCTTTTTTTAAAACAAGGATGTATTTAGTAAAATGAAACTAGAAGGACCCTAAACTTAGTTTTTATAATTATGAGAATATATTTAAAACTTCACTTTTTTACTTCTATTTCAAATTCAATTCTATATTTTAGTTGTTCATGTTAGTTGGTTATTATTTTTAAATAGAGAAAAATAAATTATTTATTATGAATTACAACTAGT
Organism: Allium sativum; assembly: GCA_030737875.1. NCBI lineage: Eukaryota > Viridiplantae > Streptophyta > Magnoliopsida > Asparagales > Amaryllidaceae > Allium > Allium sativum. Next base: position 591,673,401 of record CM060919.1, read on the forward strand.
TATTATAAATTATTATTTACTATTCGTTACTAATTATTAAGCTTTTATATTGATGGTGTTTCTCTAATTGCGTTCGATGTCTTCTCTAGAGGAAATTATTTAGTTTGTTACATATATCTAACTTGTTTATCAAAAAAATTTCAAATAAAAAGACATTTCTTTCCATTGCATACTTAGTGTAATGTATTATATTAATTAATCAAATATAATCGATTTAATAGCAAACTATTAAATGGAATATTTTGTGATAGCATTTACAAAATAATGTAACCATGAGTAATTTATCAATAAATATAACATATCATTTTAAATATTCATAGTCCAGTTGCATCGAGACAGAATATTGATGCATCTGTTGAGACTAAAGTACGTAACATTCTCCGAAAGTTGGGTAATGTATTACTTATGGCTATTGGGGGAAACTAAAAGTTACGTATCGATAGTTATTGAATAGATTTGGAAAAATTCACTTACTAGTTTTCTGCTACTTAATATAATAAAGGTCAAACATAAAATACTGATATGATTGATGTACACAGTTCTCTCAACAATAGAATAATACAGAGCCTTAATATGGAATGTAACGACCCAGATTTTTAGCTATTAATTTTAAAACTTTTAAATTTGTTTTAAATTTTGTATTAGAAATATAAATGGGAATTTATGTAAAAATAATTATTTAAAACGAATTTTGAACATATAATTTATAAATTAATTATAATCGAGCTCATAACATAGCAATAGTTGGTAATTTAACGTTTTGAACTTCAATTGAGTATACATGATTCATTATAGCTTGGATTTCTTTGAAACAAGAAATGTTCGAATCCATTTTACGACATTTTCCTAAAGAGAGTGAAAAATTGAGATTTCGTCTTATAGATTGTAAGTTACGTGGAAATAAAATTTTCAAATAGTCGCTATGGAATCGTTAATAATTTATTATATAAATAAATAGATTTTAAATAATCTAAACAAAATGCTGGAATAGCTCAGTTGGTTAGAGCGTGTGGCTGTTAACCACAAGGTCGGAGGTTCAAGCCCTCCTTCTAGCGAATTAAACATTAATTTTGCGATGTTCACTTGCTCTTGTACTTTTGTACAATTTTATTGATGTGATGTCAATAAAGGGCTGCATTCTTTTTTCCTATCATATACTCACGTTGAGTACATGTATATGTTTTTATCGAGGCAGTTTATCCAGTTTCAAAAAAAATCCGAACGTTGTTTTAATTTGTACCGATTTTAAAATCAAAATATGTTTATTTTGGAGCTGTATGATATTTTATTTAGATATATACAATAACATGGATTTATTATTATTAAATTGAATTTATTTATATTTTATCGATTTATTTAAACCTTTAAAATAGCCTTTTTTTTGCAAACGACCTTCGTTTTCGATGAAATTAGTTTCATTCGACCCGCTGCATTAAATTATTGTATGAAAATAAATTTTATGGCAATCCAATATCATTTGTGACATCGGTATCCGTAAACACTCAGTCATCTTGTATAACGCATAATTTAATGAATTTAATTTAAATAGGTGATGTGAACACCAAAATTCACACTGGTAAAATATAAAGAAGCGAAAGTATCATATTCGGAGGAACAAAAGGGTCCAGACAGTAAAATTAGGATCACAAAGAAAAGGGAAGATCTAGGGAGCTACCGAAAGCAGAATCCGGGAGCTGGCAACAAGCCAAAAGCAAATACCGGTAGCTTGGAAGATTCAGAGCACAACCATGTCGGTTCAACACCGACGGCAGAAGGTTAAAAGTAGTAATGAAGACTCCGAGAGGATAGAAATGAGGAAGCTTAGAATCAATATGAAAAGGAAAGGCTCCAAAAGGGCAACACCGACACTTAATGTGATGCAGAGGAACAATCCCGGAAAACATTACACATAATACTGGGAGCAGGTAACAAGAGGTTGTCGGAAGGCATATAGACCAGGACTAAGCGTTGCCGGGAGGAGAAAGGAAATGAAAGCATCAAAGGCACAAGAAACCAAAACATAAGGATATCTTCCAGAAGCCACCAACTGAGACCTAAGCTTGGTGATCACCAAATGGAAACTCTAGCAGTCAACAAGAAGTGTACCGGGAGTATCTCTCCAGAAACCGGAAGCTACTTCAGAAACCTACTAGAAGAAAATCGAAGCCTTTGGGAAGAAGAGCCCTCTGCAATGACTTTCTCAGTTCCAATCCCAAAAGGGGTAACGGCTCCCAAGGCGTAAGTATCCAAAGCGCAAGGCCAAAAATGTCACGATGTCCTAAAGCTAAAGCCGGATGATATGGATATGGATCGAGACCAGTGGTCCCAAAATCGAGAGCCACCAAAGTCAAGCTTTTAGATTCCGAGACCAATTTACCAGAAGGTATGTCAGCAGAACCAATCCCAGAAGCCCGAGGTTGATATTCCAAGGACAATGAAGACATTCAATAAAAAAAAGGCAGCCAAGACCTTTACGCCGGAACCGAGAGCAATAAAAGCGGCTGAAGCCTTAGTTCAGCATATGAAAGAGGCTTCTGCTAGGCTCATAAAAGAAGAAGCCCAATTTTCCTATAAATAAGACCTTAGGGATCTCATTATGGAGGGACTTTTCCTCATTCCACAACGTTCCTCTCATTTCTCAGAGAGCGAACCGTAATTTGTAAATCAATTTGGGGATTTCTTATGTAACCTCCTCTACGAATAAAATTATCAAAGCCCTTAAAGTGGACGTAGGTTTAATCCGTACCGAACCACTATAAATTGTGTGTGCTTACTATTTTAACATGTTATATTGTTCTTTATTATGCTTCTTAAAGTGTCCTGCTATGCTATCGAATTACTGAAATACCCTTTTACAAGTCTCTTAGCTTCCTTATCCATTTCTCCCGGCAAGCACTTCGTGTGCAAGCCTTGAACCTTAAACCACTAGGTAAGCCTTCCACAATCCATTTAGCATCCTAACTTGTAACGAGCTTACGAAACCCTTATCCCAAGGTAACTGTTGGTCCTTAAGTCTTGTAAGTGTGATACTCACCCCTTGAGGGAAGAGTAACTAATCTTCGGATTTGAGATCTTGATACCTATGAAACGGTGAACTAACTCAAGCTTGTGGGAACTAAATAATTCCTTTTTCCCCTTAAGTCCATTTCCTTAGACCTATCTCTGATGTTAACGAAAAATATCGTTAACATTTAGACGCAAGAAGGAGGGCATGAACCTCTGACCCTTATCCTTACATCTAACCCTTTGGATAACCTTTCCACATTTTTAACTATGTTGTTCCGTCCAGGGTTGGACTATGCTTTGAAGAAGCAAGATTATAGATAAAGAGTCTCAACAAGGAGCTTCTGCATACCAAGTTACTACTTCAAACATAATTGTTCTAAGAGCTATTTAAAGAATAGAATAACCTTGAATCTCCATACTTATTGAAGAACCCTCCATCTTTATCTTAAACCTTCCTACCTTATTTCTCATTCCATCATAACAAGTTACTCTGAAAATCAATTAAAGGATGATTCGATTGGGGAAAAGTGGTAAAGAAGGATTTAACACATCGTCCATTCCAGAAAACAACATCAAAATAACCAAACTAGAAACTGGAGGATCTTCAACTTTAACAAAAGATGAATTGGAAATATTACGCTTGGCTACGCAAATTGATACCACTAGGAGAAATATTGAAGCAGACTTGGTCCAAAAGTCCTCTGAAGCAGAACCCTATGAAGTGGAATCAAGGATCATAGCACCTCAGGAACTTTATAATCAAACCGAGTCTTCATCAAATCTACATAACAACCCAGTCTCATGGAGAAACAACCAAGCATCAAAAGAGGTGGTTAGTTTAGAAGAAAACGAAAGTCTAACATGGATAGAAGACAGGAAGTTGAGGAATCCCCTTCTCCAAAGAGATAGTGATGGTGAAGGTTACATCTGAAATAAAAGAGAACAAACTCAACTACGATGAGACTACAGACCCTGATGAAAACCTCTCCCTTTTTGAGAATTACATGGATACATATAACACTTCTGAAGCCCTTCGATGCAAGGTCATTGTGACAACTCTTCCTGGAAGAGCTCTTAAATGGCCCAAACATTATCATGGCCTTCTCATTATGTCTTGGAAACAATTGTCCACTGCATTCAGCACAAAATTCCATATGCAAAAGAATTCAGCAAATAACATTTATGGTTTGGCTAGAATCAAGCAAAGACCGAAGGAGTCCCTTATTTGCTATTTAAAGAGGTTCCATAATAATTCATTCAAAGTGAAAGGGGAAATGGATAGAGAGAAGATAAGAGATGTACGGTCTGGGCTGCTTGTACCATCCCCTTTTTGGAAGGAGCTTATCTTAAACGAATGCGAAATCTTGAATGATTTGTATCCAGAGCTAATAAATTCATTCTTATGGAAGAAATACTTAACTCAAGGAAAAGCTTGAAGCAAGAACAAGATAAAGGACTTGATCCCAATCCCTTTGCAGAAGGTTCTACAAAATCGAATAAAAGGAAAGATTATTGCTCATATCACAAGACAGAAGGACACAAATCCAGACATTGTTGGAGTTTGACAAAGATACACTAAACTAAAAAGAAAATAAAGCTCGTTTGAGACATTCGAAGTAAGACCAGCGGGAAGATGGTCAGAGACAACACGACATGGGAATGAGAACTTAACAATCAGTCTTCCATCTCAACTACTTACTTTCATTAGTCTTTTCACTTTATATCTTGCTTGTAATCAAACAAATATTAATACAAGTTCGAGTGCCTTTACAGATAAAAATCAAAACCCGTTCAAGCTTATGCATATAATAAGAGCTCAGAGGGAGCACCTAAAGTGCACCCAACAACTGCCTATGACTCGTTCCGCAGAAGGTAACAAAAGCTCAAAAGGGAGCACTTAAGGAACGATACAATGCTTGAATAAATGCACGACAAAGTTACCAACCAATGACAAGCTTTAGTGGAAGCTTTCCAAATAAACATGCAGCAAAGGAATGATTAAGCACCCACCATAGCTCGGCTTAAATAAGATTCTTCTAAATCTTACCTTCACTATTTCAGAATTTCATGAACTCTGTCAAACATGTTATATTGACAAACTTAAATTCTCTATGAAAGGCGTGGAACCTACCCTTGATAAATGATATCAATAAAGCCTTCAGAAGGAACAACGAACCAGTAAAGCCTTTAGAAGAAAAGGCACAACAAACAAAGCTTCCACGGGGATAAGCTACATCAACAAAGCTTCCAAGGGGAGAAGCTACATCAATAAAGCTTCCGGGGGCAAAGCTACATCAACAAAGCTCCTAGGGGAGAATCTACATCAACAAAGCTTCCAGAGAGAGAAGCTACAACAAACATAACCTCTTAAAAGAGGAGCGTCAGATAAAGCTTCCAAAGAAAGAAGCTACTAGAAACACAACCTCCCGGACGAGTAGCATTGAACAAAAGCCTCCAGAAGGGAGCAACAAAAGCTTCCAAGAAGAGAAGCCACAAAGTTACATCTCCACCTAGTGTAGTTGCCTTCTAAGTGCGGTTAACAAACACACTTACATCTCTACCTAGTGGAGTCGCCTCCTAAGTCTGGCTAACAAACAAAGTTACGTATCCAACTTATGGAGTCGCCTCCTAAGGAGGCTAACACCCCCTACAAATTATAATACCCTTAATTGAGGCTAGTAATTCCCACATCTCCCTATATAAAGGGAACAAAGTCACTCTCTTAGAGAGCATTCATTCATTTGCATATCACATGAGTAAGGAGTAAGACTAGACGTTAGATACCCACTGACTAGAAAGCTGAGAGGAACATCCGCCGAACGACTAATTAACTCAAGACATGATTAATTTATTTCAAAACCAGTCCTCTACATATGCATCCGAGAAGTTTTCCCTTGGTATATTTATGACTCTTTCATTTGTGTGGTTCCCCTGACTGAACTTTCGAGGAACCCAAGATAACATATGGTTGCTCGAGCACTTTCAATAATGTTTGGATAGGTTGACACTGTGCGCATATGTAATTATTGTATGATTTGTGATGCTTCCATTAGAAGGCCTTTGAGTAAATTTTAAGTGCTTGCATTATACTCTTATTAAGATATTCTGCTTATGGAATATTCTAGTAACTTCTAATTGGTGTACGGTTTATGCATGATTTCTGATTTTTATTTGCCTGAGTGTGAGTCTCGGGATTTCCTTACGTTTTATGATTTCTACCTGAGTGTGAGTCTCGGGATTTCCCTATGTTTTGTGATTTTTACCCAAGGGAGAACCTTGGTGTTTCCATATGATTTTTGATTTATGCTTACCCAATTGTGAGTCTTGGGGTTTTCATTTTATTTTTGATTAATTCTCTCACCTGAGGGTGAGTCTTAGGGTTTTCATAGGATTTCTGACTTTCTATCTACCTGAGTGTGAGTCTCGGGGTTGTTATATGAATTTCTAATTTACCCGAGTGTGAGTCTCAGGGTTTCCATAGGATTTCTGATTTTAATTTACCCGAGTGTGTGTCTCGGGATTTCCATATTGTTTCTACTCTCTATTTACCCGAGTGTGATTCTCGGGCTTTCTATACAATTTCTGATTTCCACTAACCCGAGTGTGAATCTCGGGGTTTCCATATATTTTCAAGTTTTCACTAACTCGAGTATGAGCCTCGGGGTTTCTGTGTGGTTGCCAATTTTCTACTTACCTGAGTATGAATTTCAGGGTTTTCTATGAGGATTTCTGATTTCCGTTTATCCGAGCATGAGTATCGGGATTCCTGATTTCCTATTTACCTAAGTTTGAATCCTGGGATTTCTACTAATTGCAGATACGATATCCTGATTACCAATTTTCTATTTATAAGTGTTCATTTTCCTATCACATGCAAGTTTTCGAATTCTTATTGCACGAGTTCAAGTCTAAGCCTCAAATCTCTTTCCTTGGTATTTCCAAATGAGTATTCTAAATTTACAGTATTTTTAGAGAAATGGAATGCTTTTATTTCTTTTTCCATATTCACATGTAAAGTTCAAATATACCATTGTTATTCCAAAGTCAAGGTTCCTAAGTAAAATCACAAGCAGGTACTATAGACCTCCTATCCGAAGCCTTCCGACAAGGGTTATGGTCTCATAACACTTCGTACAGGAAATTTTCTAAACTTTTGACATATTTACCTCTAATGTTTGCCGTTATGAATTATGGTCAAAATTATGCTAGACACCTCATAGATAAATACCAAGCATTGTGTGGTTATATCGCCTCTACTGGCACTTCATGATCATTAATAGAGAATTTCTAGTTCTCTATTTTGAAGCATCCAAATATAGACTGTGGGTTTGCCACTTTACCTTTCTCGATAGTTGAATATCTACATCAGAATATTAGGCTTACCCTTTAATAAATATCATGTTTCCCCTCATATCATTATTTCAAGTCATGCAAAACTAATGCTAAAACCTTTCTAATGTTTCTTAAGTTACAGAAATGCTATAGGAATCGCAGCTTTTGTTCTAAAGAACAAAAGCTTCTTTATACTAGGGGGCCAAATGTGAACACCAAAATTAGCATTGGTAAAATATAAAGAAGCGGAAGTATTAGAGCCAGAGGAACAAAAGGGCTCTAGACAGTAAAATCAGGATCATAAAGAAAAGGGAAGATCTAGGGAGCTACTGGAACCAGAATCCGGGAGCAGGCAACAAGCCGAAAGCAGATACCGGTAGCCAGAAAGATTCAGAGGACAGCCATGTCGGTTCAACACTGATGGTAGAAGGTTGAAAGTAGTAATGAAGACTCCGAAAGGACAGAAAAGGTGGAAGCATAAAATCAATATGAAAAAGAAAGGCTCTGTAAGGGCAACACCGACACTTAATGTGATGCAGAGGAACAATCCCGGAAAACATTACACATAGTACCGGGAGCAGGTAATAAGAGGTTGACGGAAGGCATATAGACCGGGACTAAGCGCTGCCGGGAAGAGAAAGGAAGTGAAAGCGTCAAGGGCACAAGAAACCAAGACATGAGGATATCTTCTAGAAGCCAACAACTGAGACCTAAGCTTGCGATCACCGAATGGCAACTCTAGCAGTTAACAAAAGCATTCTGGGAGTATCCCTCTGGAAAACTGGAAGCTACTTCAGATACCTACCAGAAGCAAATCGAAGCCTTTGGGAAGAAGAGCCTTCCGGAATGACTTGCCCAGTGTCAATCCCAAAAGGCATATGTATCCAAAGCGCAAGGCAAAAAACATCACGAAGACCTAAAGCTAAAGTCAGAAGACATGGATATGGACTGAGACCAGTGGTCCCAAAATCGAGAGCCACCAAAGTCAAGCTCTCAGTTTCCGAGACCGACTTACCAGAAGGTATGTCAGCGGAACCATTTCCGGAAGCCCGAGGTCTCATTATGGAGGGATTTTTCCTCATTCCACAATCTTCCTCTCATTTCTAGGAGAGCGAACCCTAATTTGTAAATCAATTTGGGGATTTCCTTTGTAACCTCTTCTATAAGTAAAATCATCAAAGCCCTTAAAGCGGACGTTGGTTCAATCCGAACTGAACCACTATAAATTGTGTGTTAAATGTAAAGGTATTTCAAATTGTTTGTTGATACGGAAAAAGTAAGCGAAAATTACTATTTTAACTATTGTATTTTTCTTTATTATTCTTCTGAAAGTGTCCTGCTATGCTACCAAATTACTCAAATACCCTTTACAAGTCTCTTAGATTCCTTACTTCCTTATGCATTTCCCCCGGCAAGAGCTTCTTACGCAAGACTTGTCCTTGAACCTTAAACCACTAGGTAACCCTTCTGCAAGCCTTTTAGCATCCTAACTTGTAAGGAGCTTATGAAACCCTTATCCTAAGGTAACTGATGGTCCTTAAGTCTTGTAAGTGTGATACTCACCCCTTGAGCGAAGAGTAACTAATCTTCGGATTTGAGACCTTGATACCTAGGTATCGGTGAACTAACTCCAGCTTATGGGAACTAAATAATCCCATTTTCCCCTTGGGTCCATTTCCTTGTACCTATCTCTGGTGTTAAAAAAAAATATCGTTAACAGGTGCGTTATTGTAGCAACCCGAAATCGCCGCCTTTAGAATTGACCATAGACCACACAGGTCCGATCCAAAAGATAGAAATCCTCGAACTGTTATGGAAACACACCACATCAGAATAGAAAAAAAGAACATTTCATTACTATAACAACAATTTTACATCAAAGTACAAAATATATCAGAGTACAATAATCGATACACAGCGGAAAATAATATCAGAGAATTAAATTACAATGAAGTGGAAATATAAATACATTCAACGGAAGAACCTAACTAATCCAGAGAATTGCTCCATCCATCATCCAGGATCCTGTTTTAACAAATATCTGCAAAAGCAAAACTACTAATTGCCCGTGTGGAAAATATGGGAACCCAAAGTTTAGGTGAAAAACAATAAACTCCAGGTCATTTATGGGACTGATTTTAGAACTAAAAACAGTCACTATACTTTATTTTAATGTTAGGTAAATCACGTAACCACATCGTATCACACGGAATGGGTTTCCTCCACATGAATACCAATCACAATGCATTTTGAAAAAAATGAAGCTATTATAAGACTTAATCACATCACACAATGCAACGCAAACAAGAGGATAGAGTTTTACCGTATAATAGTCAAAAATGCTTTATATGAAGTATCCTCTTTTATTATCATTAGTGCATAGTGTAAAAATCATCTTCACAAATAAATATGTCAACCATAGCAGACGTAGTGTACTACGACTACGTACATAGGTTACAATTAAAAAGCGAGAAGGTTCGTATTGGAATTTGGGTTCCATCAACGACTGAGGCTTTATTGACACTGCTTATGGGTGTCCCGGGACTCAAATGGTCCTAATTCGGGCACCTATATTGTCCAAGATCAAGTACGTCTGACCCTTAATCATCACCTTTATCTGGGTGAATCTAGATTCCCTGTTAGTGGAGTCACTTTTATCGGGGTGCTCCTAAATCCTTCCACTTTCTCTAGACCTTAGAAACACAATGGTTATGCCTGGATCCCTCATGAAACATCGATACCTTTTGTTTGTCCTTGGCCTAGAACGACTGCAACATAATGGTCACGCCTGGATCCCCCAAGAAACATCTGTTTCCATGTGGGCATTCACGTGGACTTTCACAACCTTGCAACTTACGCTAGTATCAAGCAAAATCAATTCCAACATGTTGTATATTGTCCAACATCAGTCATTCACGGGCTGTAAGGCTCATCGAATCACATCTCACCACACAAAGCTACGCTATATTAGCCATTCTTTGATCATCATCCACAAAGCTCTGTTTTTCAACAAGAATCTTTGATGTATTTGCCAACAGCATTTAGCATGCCACATTTTCATTTCATACCATACAACTGTTGTCCATTAATATATAACCTCTATGCTCATACGTCTCAGAGACAGGTGTTAAGCTAAGATAATAAATTCTCACCACCAAACAGATATATATTTAGTAGTGATCAATCACTATGGCACAAAATATGATGTCAGACACACATCCATTTACAAGTTCGTTCTGGGTCTGAACGAAACCGGTGGCACCTTATTCCTCATCCCGTATGTCCAATACATGAGAGAGGCTCTCACATATCCGATCGATCTCCAAGTACGTCTGGATAACCACCACTTATAACCTTGTATTGGGTTGTACACCCCTATCGAGACATCAACAATAATCCAAATGATGTGAAGATCTCCGATCTTCAACCACCATCATCAATATCTTCGACTTTTAATCGTCGTACTACTTATTCAGAATGGGTTAAACCTGGTCTTTCCGAATAATTATTGCATCTTTCAAATCAAGTGATATATAAACATATCATACATCATATTCCAATCCAGAATATTCTTTTATTCAAATATTCTTTACCTAGGGAATTACTCCCTTAAATCTTATCAAAGATTTACTTCATTTAAACTTCTTGTTTGAATTCTTCTTTGGAAATCATTTCAAAAGATTATATAATCTCTTTTCACAAACTTAAACCAAATTAAGGTTTATAAACTTTATCTGGATCAAAGAGGCTTCCACAAAAGATAATATTTCATATCATTATCCCATTCCCAACCTATTCATCCCATGGAGCAAAACTGGAAGTACTCCATATCTAATGCCCATCGCGTTATGGTAAATTTAATTACCACTTTGCGTTTCAATCTAACTAAAGATTCATTAAAGCTTGGACTTAGTTTTAATATTCAAAAATCATTATTCAGTGATAACTCAACTTTAGAAAATAAATCCTATCTTTAACTGGGTTAAAGAACAAATGTAATTTAAAACATTATTCACAATAAACCCAAAATCATCTTCCATTTAGTGTGGAACCTCATGGAAATCCAAACAATTTATAATCAATATAAGTCTCTATATCCGACCAATACTATAAGTGGAATAATGACAAGGACTTTTGAATTCCATAAAGAGTAGATGCCTTCCTTCGTAGAAGCTCATCTCAATTATTATTAATCGAATTCCATTCAATTCCAATTTAATTTATTAAATTGGAAAACTTCGTTAAATCTTAATTGAAAATTTTAATTTCATTATCAACCAGGTTTAAGAGCAATATCATTTAAAGATACCATTCATGACAAATCCTAAAGTCCAATTTGATATTAAATGCAAGGCTTTGAATAAAAATCATATCGGCTTGTATTCAACACCAAATTCTAAAACCAACTGATATCGTATTGGAATAACGATATTTATATCTTCCAAATTCCCACAACAATATCCGTATAATCACATAATCCACTATCGAAATATCCAACGATAATTTCCATACAAATCCATTTCAATTTATTCGTTGGAAAAATATGGTTATATTAAAACCATTTATAAATCCAAAACGCATTCTATTCTAGCCCGAATTCGATTAATAAATTAAAAATAAATCGAAAACGCTTCTAAGCCATTTTTATAATTATATAAAACATATATAATCATCTTTGGAAAATCGTTTTAGTCATTTCTACTCAAAATCACGTATTTCACTATGTAGTCAATTTTAATATTATTTTAATGAATAAAATAACAATATTTTTTGAAAGTCGTTATTTTACATTCACATTTTCCTTACATTAGTTAATAAAATAAATGAAGAACTTTCGAAAGAAAACTTCTTTTAAAACGTTCGCTAGATAGCTTAACTGAACTTAACTTTGAAAAGTTACTATTCATTTCAATTTGAAAACTTCGATATGCCAAAATCAATTGAAAATTTGTTCAAAATCGTTACAAATACGAATATTCATCTATGTTTTTATATCTTTGCATCCATAAAAATCGGACATCTAAATCAAACTTCGATTTTCATTGAATATTGTATTATTAAAATATTCCTATTTATTCCGGATTGGAACAAAATTCAACCAATATACATATAAATTAATTTATAGTGATTTCATATATTCAAAAATAATTGTAAATAACCATTGAACATTCGATTAACATCCACTATGCACTTACATCCATATAATATCTGTCAATCAATCGATTAACATCCAATCTAAACATTTGGGATTAGTGTAAATCAAGTATCATCCGTGTGGGGTTTTCATCCGATAAATAATCAATTAATAATTTATTTATTCAATCTAATCTATATCACTAAAATAGGTGAACATAAACAAGCCATTCGACTTGTAAATGGATGTTTAATCAAATTTCAACTACCACAAATAATTTAACATCGTTTTAAATATGTTAATTAATTTAAAATCACATTCAGATCATATCACGATCAATCATTAATTCATCCATCAGGTTTTCAAACAATTGTGATGTGAGCTACCATGCACCGCTAATAATTTTTGATAAATAAACTGTTAAAAATCAGCATAGGCAATCAATATACATTTAAATATGATTATAATAACATAACAACATAATTGAGTGAGAGAGTTCTCGCATTGATCGGTTCTGAAATCGTCAATAAACGATTGTTTTAATCAAATTGAATTGAGCATTTAATTTAACCCAAAATTGCAACTAGCTCCAAATCTGTTCCAATCAGTTCCATTGCATAGATCTTGAATTTATGGTTACAATGCACCCAAGCTTGTTGAATTCTGTTTTCGTATGGCCAAGTTATCATCATTTCAAGTTTTAACATAAAACATTATAATTTAATTATATAATTTACACTAATTACCCTGGTTAAATTTAATCACGTCATTATGGGGGGGGTTAACCCCATCTTCCTCGTTCCAAGCTTCGGGCATTTTTTTTGAAAAAGCTCCGCCCCTAAGGCTTTATCGCGCACGATTACCGAGGCACTGACCTCAGATATGACACCCCCACACCCTCGGCATCTTCCACCGCCTGCAATTTAACTTCGAACAACGACGCTTCAGGCCTCCATTCCGGCTGTTACACGTCCTTATACATGATCGTGACTATTCATTTTGAAGATCTCTCGAAGTATTACAATTTTGTAGTTGGGTGAAACTCGAATGGCTGCGTGGACCAGTAGAAAAGTGGGGAAGAAGATTGGAAGCTCACGGCCATTGAAAATAAAAATAAAAAAATGGCGGCGTAGAATGAAATATAGGGTTAGGGTTTCACGTGAAAATGGGGTGTATGTGTGTGTCTATATATATATATATTTATTTATAATATTAATATTAAATTAATTTATTACTCAACGTTGAAATTTTCGCATCCGAACTCCAAACGAATCCCAACGACTTCCGCCCCTAACTAAATACTCCCATTCTGGACATAATGAGATATGCTTCGTAAGCCAATTCGACTATTTTGATCGGTTTTTATCAAAATTGAAATAACATTAAATATTGAATTTGAACGTACGTTTTAATTTACCACGACTATTACTAATTCCAAATATTGTGAAATTTGAAATCTAGCTATGTTTCACAAATACTGTTTTAATGAGCCTAGTTTCGTCGAATTTGGAAACCGTTTGAAAAATAGCCTTATAACTAGCTTTTATTAAATTCAGCACGCGTTTATTTTTACCACGCTTACACATGAATTCCAATGGACTAGAAATTTTAAACCTTACAATAATTTGCTGTTTCGGATCAAACAAAAGTTGTTTCATCGAAAACAGATGTCATTTGCAAAATGGCTATTTTTAAGGCTTATATAATATTAAAATGATAATAAATTCCATAACGACTATTTGAAATTTTAATTTGGACATAACTTACAACTTATATCATGCAATCTCAATTTTTCACATTTATTAGAAAATTACAGTTCAAAATATCCAAACTTTTCTTGTTTTATAGAAATCCGACTTATATCGCATTATGTACATTCAATTGAAATTCAAAACCAAATTTCCAAGCTACCATAACATTACGCGTTCAATTTAGAATTATATTATTAATTTTATCTTCAGACTTGCTTTAAATAAATTCTAAGTCGTTTATTCTCAAAATTATTCAAATAAAATATTTAATTTCCATTAAAATAAATTTTAAATTGGTTCCAAAATTAAGGGTTATTATAGTTTTGCGTGTAACTTGAGAAAATGATTGAATAAAGATGCAGGACTAGTTCCGTTGAATTCGTATTGTTGTTTTAGAGTCAGGATATGTATATTTTTTATTTTTGGAGATCAAGTATTTTGGTGTCTAAAATAGCGTCGTTTTGCGTGTAAAATATCGTTCCAAGAAAACTGTCTCGGAATACGACGAAACTGGTGTCGTTGGATTTGTGTTAGTAAGTTATTATACGATTTCGATATTCGTTTCAATTGGGCATATTATGCAATCATACGAATTAGAAATGTCGAACGTAAATCATGCATTAAATAATAAAATTAGGTTCACTTTCAAGCATCGTCAGTATAATCTCTAAATCAATGTGCTCAAATCTCGGTGCAGTTGAACGTATTTTACAAAATCTTATCTGTTGTAAATAAATCTCCATGAAGTCAAAAGTTTTGGCATTAAAATTGTTTAAATCTGGGGAAAGAAGATCTGTTCATCTTAGTCAAATCTGTGTTTCCTACATGTTATATATATACTGTTGGAGAATGGAGTTTTGATGACAACAACCTTATTTCAATTATCATTGATTATAAAATACATACTAACACATTTTGTATAGAATATATATATACACATACATATGCAGGAATTATATATAGGAAATATTACTAAAGACTGTACTATTTTAAAGATGATAAAGATTCAAAGATTAGAGAAATTTCAAGACTCATGAGTAATTAAGATTTAAAGAATTCAAGAGTTCAAGATTAAATTAGTTATAGAGTCTAGATTATGTAAGACTCTAAATAGCACTCTAGGTTCAAATTCAAATTCTAATTTTTAATTCTATCCTCAATTCTCTCTATTTTTATTTTCTATCTTTTCTATTTTTTCCTTTCTTATTCTTCTTTATTTTTCAAACTTAAATTTTATATATTTTTATTCTTATACTTTATATTTAGATAGTTTAAAACCTTATAATTTTATAAATATGTTTATATAGTTTAAATTTATGTTTTCATATGATTTTCTACTTTATAATATTAATTTACATTATTATATTTTGATTCAAGAATTTCCAAAATTATATTTATATCAAAACACTTGAAAAAATATTTTACAATTCCAAAATACACTAGGGTATGTCGACATAAAAAAAACACCATGGCGACATATAACTGTCATTTTTTCAATTTTGAAAGGAAGTGTCTTTCCACTATTTGAAATGGTTCAGAAACGTTGCAACCTTTCACACACTATAAAAGCGGTTAAAACCGAATTTTTAAATATATTTTCTTCTCCTCTTTCATTATATAATTGTTCTTTATCATTTTTATGATTTCTACACTTATACTCTGCCGAATTCAATTTCGTTTCGATCAAACTTCTTCTCTCTGCACTCTCTTCTCATCTCTCTCTGAATCAAGTGCTATTGAAGAGTTCTAGGGCTGTTTTTATTTATTTGGGTTGAGTAAAAGAGGAATCAGTGGTGTCCTTATAGCGAGAAATCATGTAAGTAGGAATCGGTGTTTCCTTGTAGCCGAGAAATCAGGGAAGTAGAAATTGGTGGTATCCCTTGTAGCCGTGAAATCAAGGCGGGTATATTTGACTGTTGATATAGTAATAAAACTCTACGCAATCCAGCATTGTGCGATACTGGATGTAGGAGTAATCCGAACCAGTATAAAATCCAGTGTGTTGTTTCCTTTTCTAGATTTTTATTTCTGTTTATTTTTTATCTATGTTTGAATCTATGTCTATTATTGTGTTTATGGTGTTTAATTCATCACATAGTTCATATATGTTTTATATTTTGTTTAAATTCTCTCAAACAATATTTACCCCCCTCTAGTGTTTGTTTTGCCTTAACGATCCATTCCGCATTCCTTAACAATTGGTATCAGAGAAAGGACTTTCAAAAAGTTTATAATCTGATTTTTGAAAATGGTGATAATGGAAAGGTTTGAAATCTCTGTTAATACTAATGTTAATTCATGCAATGCATCAATGTTGAAAGAGTTTGCATATAACAATATAAATCAACTTTGCGATAAGGGTTATAAGATAAATTTTGAAAAGAATAAATGTTTTATAGAAGATAGGAATTCAAAAGTTATATTTGAAGGAGATAAAAAGAAAAATATCTATATATTAAGTATGAAAATCTCCAGCGATAATTTATGTCTTATGGCAAATATAAGTGATCCCTGGATCTGGCATAAGAGATTCGACCATACAAATTTCAAACACATTTCTAGAATTTCTAAATTAGATTCATTTAGAGGATTACCCAAAATGAAATTTAAAGTTAATAATTTATGCGATGCTTGTCAATTTGGAAAATTAAAGAAGAGTTCATTTAAGTCAAAAGAAGAAATTACTACTTCAAAACCATTAGAGTTAATACACATGGATTTATTTGGTCCATCTCAAGTTCAATCAATAAATCATAAAAGATATGTTTATGTAATAGTTGACGACTTTTCAAGATTTACTTGGACTTTGTTTCTAAAGAATAAAAGTGATGCTTTCGATCAGTTTAAAACCTTTTCTAAAAGAATTCAAAATTTATTATCACTAAAAATTAAAATAACACGTAGTGATCATGGTGAAGAATTCGAAAATGAGAATTTTGAAAAATATTGTAATAAAAAGGGAATAACTCACAAATTTTCAATTCCAAGAACGCTTCAACAAAATGGAGTAGTTGAACATAGGAATAGAACAATACAAGAATGTGCAAGAACTATGTTATCCGATAGTAATTTACCAAGGAATTTTTGGGCTGAGGCAGTTGCAACAGCTTGTTATATTATTAATAGAATTTCAATTATACCTTTAACTCATAAAACACCATATGAACTTTTGTATAACAGGAAACCAAAAGTACCATATTTTAAAATATTTGGAAGTAAATGTTTTATACTAAATACAAAAGATAATTTAGACAAATTTGATTCAAAATCCAATAAAGGAATTTTTATTGGATATTCAGAGAGAAGCAAGGCTTATAGAGTTTTCAATACTCGAACTAACACTATAGAAGAAACATTAAACGCATCTTCCAACGAAAACTATAAAAGTATAACTCAAAACAGTGAAAACGATTGTGAAAATGAAATTAACGAAATAAATTATGAAGATAAGCAACCAAATAAAAGAATTAGATTACTTAGAGACCATCCTATAGAAAATATCTTAGGAGATATTGAATCCGTTGTTAGAACTCATAATCAGTTAAATAATATAAGTAATATTGCATTTATATCAACTATTGAACCCAAACATCCAAAGGAAGCTTCTTCCGATGATTCATGGATACTCGCTATGCAAGAAGAACTGAATCTGTTTACTAGGAATGAAGCATGAGAACTTGTTCCAAGACCAGAGGATAAAACAATAATAGGAACCAAATGGGTCTATAAAAATAAAATGAATGAACACGGTGAGGTAGTAAGAAATAAGGTACGACTAGTAGCACAAGGTTATACTCAAGAAGAAGAAATTACGATGAAACTTTTGTCGCCGTAGCAAGACTAGACGCTATTAGAATTTTACTAGCTTTTGAAAACTATAGTAATTTCAAATTATATCAAATGGATGTCAAAAATGCGTTTCTAAATGGATTTGCCAAGGAGATACCAAATCACGTATATAAGTTGAAGAAAGCGTTATATGGATTCAAACAGACTCTTAGGGCTTGGTATGTTAGATTACGAATTTTTTTATTACAATCAAATTTTGAAATAGGAAAATTAGATAATACTGTGTTTATCAAGAAGAATAACAAAGATATACAACTAGTACAAATATATGTTGACGATATAATTTTTGGGTCAACAAACGATAAAATGAACAAAGAATTTTCAGATATTATGAACAAAGAATTTGAAATGAGCCATATGGGAGAATTATCATTCTTTTTAGGGTTACAAATTCGATAATTAACGAATGGAATATTTATTAATCAAGAAAAGTATGCAAGAGATTAAATTAATAAATATAATCTAACAACAACAAATGGAAGACCAGCACCTATGGCAACTATTACTTTAAGCAAAGATGATACATCAAAAGACGTTGATCAAAAACTATATAGAGGAATGATATGATCTTTATTATATATCATCGCTAGTAGACCAGATATAATGCATAGTGTATGTCTGTGTGCAAGATACCAATCAAAATCTAAGGAAACACATTTAAAAGCCATAAAACGTATTCTGAGGTATGTAAAGCATACATTAGATTTTGGATTATTATATCCTAAGAATGATTCATTTGATTTAGTTTCATACTGTGACGCTGATTACGCGGGATGTAAATCCAATCGTAAAGTACTGGTGGAACATGTCACTTCCTAGGACATTCCCTTGTATCATGGTTTTGTATCTTTGTCAACAACTGAAGCAGAATATATCTCTGCTTTGGCTTGTTCACAAGTGATATATATGCAACAAACTTTAAACGATTTTGATCTAAATATAAATAAATCTCCTATATACTGCGATAATACAAGCGCTATAAATATTTCTAAAAATCCAACTCATTATTCGAGAACTAAACATATCGATGTGAGACATCATTTTCTAAGAAATAATGTAAGTAAAGAAAAGATTTCACTTGAATTTATAGAAACTGATAAACAAATAGCAGATATATTAACTAAACAATTAAATGAAGCAACATTCACTAAATTTAGGAGAGAATTAGGCATATGTTCATTAAGTGAGTTAGAATAAGTTAATAAACTAAATATATAAACATAACGTAAAGAAATTAAAATAATAAAATTCAAAACAATAGTATGTTGACATAGAGTTTTTGGTATGTCGACATATAACTGCCAAAATTTCAAAATTAATTCCCACCAAAAGTTAGTTATTTCAACTATTTAAACCTTTTATTTCGAATTTTCTTCTTCATTTTCCTTCTTCTTCTCTGTAAAAACTCTAATTAAAATGTATAATGGCCTCCACTAATCCATATACTCAAATCAACTCCGATTCATACGTTGGATCATCTGAGAGTCCGTTTCAATGATCTATGCTATTTAGGGTTATCAAAGTCGAAGAAAAAATGGAGTATGTACTACAAATGGTGGCAGAGATACAAGTACTCCAGATTAGGATGAGTCAAGGTCCAAATAGGCAAGGGAAAGTAATGAGAAGCCTCTAAAAATTTATAATGGATAACGAGGCTAATTTGATAATCATCAATGATGATAATCAAGCCTTGGAAGAAGAGGAAGAACCAGAAGAAGAACCAGAGGAAGAACTAGAAGAGGAAGAAGAAATGATGGAAGAAGAGGAGCATCAGGAGATGCAACAAACAATTACAGATGAAGATGATAAGGTTGAATGTGTAGGAGAAGTCGTATTTGACGAAAATGGGAATGTGATTGAAAAGAATGGAGAATTCTGTCTCCATTATCCAAATTTTCCAATTCACAAATCTCCCTTTGTCAAATAATTAAGTGATTAAGGGTTTTCCTGTTCTTTCATTTTATTGTGTTCCTACGATAAATCGTATTTGTATAAATTCGTGTATTTGTACAAATTCATGTTTAATAAAATTGTCATTACGATTATGGTTAATTAATTATAACTCTTTAAAATATGGATATACGATTAAGGGGGAGTATCTTTATAGTTTAGTTACATAAGTTTTATTCAGAAAGTTATACAATTTAGGGGGAGTTCTCTTAGGATTTCATTTTGATAATGCCAAAGGGGGAGAAATTATAAAATATAGGAATAGTTTATAGGATTCTTACAGACAGTGGGAGTATTAGAAGGATCATCATCAATAGGTATACACAGGTATGATATTTTATAAACTAAGATTGTCATCATAAAAAAGGGGGAGATTGTTGGAGAATGGAGTTTTGATGACATCAACCTTATTTCAATTATCATTGATTATAAAATATATACTAACACTTTTTGTATATAATATATATATATATACACACACATATGCATTAATTATATATAGGAAATATTATTGAAGACTGTACAGTTTTAAAGATGATAGAGATTCAAAGATCACAGAAATTTCAGGACTCGTGATTAACCAAGATTTCAAGATTAAATTAGTTATAGAGTCTAGATTATGTAAGACTCTAAATAGCACTCCAGGTTCAAATTCAAATTCAAAATTTTAAATTCTGGTTTTTAATTCTGTCTATTTTTATTTTCTATCTTTTCTAGTTTTTCCTTTCTTATTCTTCTTTATTTTTAAAACGTTAGTTTTATATATTTATATTCTTATACTTTATATTTATATAGTTTAAAACCTTATAATTTTATAAATATGTTTATATAGTTTAAATTTATGTTTTCATATGATATTCTACTTTATAATATTAGTTCACAATACTATATTTTGGTTCAAGAATTTCCAAAATTATATTTATTTCAAAACACTTGAAAAAATGTTTTAAAATTCGAAAATACACCAGGGTATGTCGACATAACAAAAACATCATGTCGACATATAACTGTCATTTTTTCAATTGTGAAAGGAAGTGTCTTTTCACAATTTGAAATGATTTAGAAATGTTGCAACCTTTCACACACTATAAAAGGGGTTAGATCCGAATTTTTAAATATATCTTCCTCTCCACTTTCATCCTCTTTCATTGTATAATTGTTCTTCACCATTTTTATGATTTCTACACTTGTACTCTGCCAAATTCAATTCCGTTTTGATTAAACATCTTCTCTCTACACTCTCTTCTCATCTCTCTCTGAATCAAGTGCTACTGAAAAGTTCTAGGGCTATTTGTAATTGTTTGGGTTGAGTAAAAGAGGAATCGGTGGTATCTTTGTAGATGGGAAATCAAGGAAGTAGGAATCGGCGTTTCCTTGTAGCCGAGAAATCAGGGAAGTGGAAATCGGTGGTATCCCTTGTACCCGTGAAATCAAGTAGGGTGTACTTGACTATTTATATAGTAATAAAACTCTGCGTAATCCAGCGTTGTGCAGGACTGGACATAGGAGTAATCCGAACCAATATTAAATCCGATGTGTTCTTTCCTTTTCTGCATTTTTATTTCTGTTTATTTTGTATTTGTGTTTGAATCTATGTTTGTTATTGTGTTTTTGGCGTTTGATTCATCCCATAGTTCACATAAGTTTTAGATTTTGTTTAAATTCTCACAAACACTATTCACCCCTCTCTAGTGTTTGTTTTTCCTTAACGTTCCATTCCTCATTCTTTAACACACACGCATCTACCTTGTCCGATCAGGTGACAAAAACTTGGCATGTACGTAGAGTCAAAAGGTCAAAAATTGCGGCACGAATTTCCTGTTTGAACATCTGTACATATAAAAATTATTAATAATAAATAGATAATAATATCTCTACATTTCTTATGACCGAAACAGTGAAAATCATGTGCCACTTTCGTTCTTTCCTATTAAAAACACTCCAGCCTCATTCGAACAACTTTGCCTATGCTAATGAACGGTCCAGGTTTCCCAAACTTTTCCACCTTCGTTCTCTTCCACTAGGCTATATCACAACTTAGTTTCTAAATAAATTTTGTTCGTCTCAGGAGGAGATAGCCGTAGACGGCAGCGATCGAACTACAGTGCCTTGGAGTGGTCATGGCGACGCTGGAAATGGTGCGCAGTTTAAGGAAAGCTGCCAATGCTAGAGAGATCGAGGTCGGTTGAGACTTGGGAGGTTTGAGAGGGCATGGAGAGGCGCTCAGAGGGATGGTCTCTGTTCTAATTCCAGTAGTCGGGGGTGTGAACGTTGGTTCAAGGAAGGCCACGTGCATGAAGAAGCCTGGGTTTAAAAATAAACGAAGCAGGATAACATGTTTAGGGTATTTCGAGGGCTAGGGATCATCAGCGGTGTGACTCCGGTATGTGATGGGACCGCACGGTGTAGAGGATCTAGTGACTGCAAGGGGACAGTCTTCGCTGATCATTGTTAGGAACTAGGGAGGAGAGATGAAAGTCGGGTTTGTCTAGAGTAACGATGGTGTATATCAAGGTTAGTTAAGTAAAGCAGGGGTTTAGTTGAGGATTAATTAACTTAAAGGTAATTAGCGTATGGATTAGTTGATTATTATAGTCTTTATTTAAGAATAAAGTGTAATGGCTATATCTTTTCCATTCCTGAACAGAATCGAACAAAGCCGGAGTCGTTGGACTCATATGAACGATATCTTCATGGCCAAGCTGGTTTGGAATAAATTAGAGATAATCAGAATTTTGTATAATTTCATACGCTTTTTTGAAATTATATAAATCAACCTGAATCATCGATCAAAACAAATTGTGAGTTATCTCTCACACTTTTTTGAAATACTACGATGTGTTAAATTCATATTATTATAATTTATCGTTATCAGCACAAATCTGGTGGTTTATTGGTTGATTGTAGTTCGATTGATAATTGTCGTTAATTATGTTGAACGATTTAAAATAGATTTTTATTTCATATATGTTATGAAGCAATATTATAAACCGTGATACAGGGAAGAACATGTTGGAGGGATCCAACCAGATTCCTCAAATAATTGTATGTTACTTGCTATATATATTTATATGGATTGTTTATTTCAAGTAATGTTAATTCTGTTTGGATGTTGAATGGTTGAATTGGATGTTAATTTGGATTCAATGTTTGATGTGTTTCAATCATTAGTCAGTATTGATTGAGGGGTTGACAGTAATTGTCCTAAAATCCATTTTTAAAGACGTCGATTGCCGTTAGGCGAATTGACGAAGTTTGAAGTTATAAAATTTATTTTATAACTAAAGCTAGATTTTTAACTTATATTGTTATAAGTTATTTAAATTAGAAATTTTATTTATAAACAAACATTTGTTTTTAATAAGTTTTATAAAAATATTATAAGATGAATTATTATAGCAGTTCTTGTGTTTTAATAAGTTTTTATAAGCAAGAAGTTAAAAATTAACCCATGAGTTAATCATTTGAAATAATTGTTTGTACGAAACAATTAAGTGATTTTATGGAATTAATTATACTATTAATTTATTTAAGGAAAGAAATTAGTTGGAATATGTTAATAAGTTAACTGATGAATTTTCGATTGACCAAGTCAATGGTTTTGAATTAAAATTGATTATTAGATTAATTTATTTAAAATTAATCTAATTGAAATGGTTTTGACGAGTAGTATTCGAATTTGACAATGTTTTTAAAAGTTAATAAATCTTTTAAATTTATTGCAGTTAAGTAATTATTGAACTATGTATTATTAACAATGTTAATTATTTTTTAACAACTATTTAGAGGAATTAACCATTCTATTTGTAGCTAATCAAAAAGTCAACTACATGTTATGTAGTTAACGTGAAGTTAGTGATGATTTGAATTGATATTAATTGAAGTGGGTACTTTTCAAATTTGTAACACCCCGAATTTTCGAATAATCAGATTAACTAAATTTAAGAATACTTAATTTCAAATGTGGGAATTAAGGGAAACGGGCCGTTCCATTGCGTTCGTCTCGGAATTATGCTTGAACTAGAGTCCGAGTTTCCGTAAAACGGATACCGTATGAAGAAGATATGGATGAACGAAGTTTGGTGGCTAAAAAAAAGGATTGCACTGGCGCACTTGGGAAGTGCGCTAGTGAAAATTTACATTAGCGCACTTCCCAAGTGCGCTGAGGCCGAGAGAAAACCTGCACATCTTTCTGGTTTGACCCTGGCTGGCCTGGTCGGGTTCTGGTCGAATTTCTGAGCTTTGCTGTGTCGCTAGGGCTAGCTTGTCACTTTCTGATTGGCTTCCCTTGAGATGGATGGCCTTGATTAACTCTAGCTTCATCGACGGCTCTAATTAGTTTGAAACCCTATATAAACAGCCCCCTAGCCCCATTCACTTTACACCATTCTTCTCTAACCTTATGCTGCACAATTTCATTCCTATACTCTGCCTCCGTTCTTATTAAATAAAATAATGGCGTCGTTACTCTGCTGGAATCAAAACTTGGACTGATGCATCTTCTTCCAACCTGAATAGAATTAAAAGCTAAACCAAATCTCAAATCAAAGTTTTGAGCTACAACAACAATTAAAGAGGAGTAATTCAACATTTCTGCGTCAACAACAGTTAATTAACCTTTCTTAAAACCACGAAAGGCAAGTACAGTTATTTTCCGATATAAACTTTAATTATAATTGTGACATGATTGTAAATCTGAATTTGAGGTTGTGTACGTTCTGTTCTGATATATTTTATTCTGTATCTCTTTCTTCTTTCTGTTCTATAGCCAGGCTACCACGAGCCTGCGCCACATCTCATAAGAGCACAAACGCAAAACTTTGGGACAAATAATGAATGATGGCATAATTGGACATGGCTAATCTGTGACTGATGTTGTAAACTAGATTTAGATCTATGCATATTCTGTGAATTGGAAGAAGAGGAACCATTCTGTGTTAACATGTGTCTTGAGACTTTGGACATAGCGCATATTTTGAATTAAGATCTGTTATAATTTAAAATTCTAGATTGTTGGGTATATTTTTATATAACGATTCATGACTTGAGATAAAAAGAGAATATGACTTAGGTGTGAAGATCTATATTAAGATTTGATAACTGTTAAATGTAAATAACACCTAAGTGGGAGATTTTTTTGAATATATGACATGCATTGAAATCGATGGCTATATTTGGTATAATTTATATGTGAATCTTTTGTACTAGGCAAGTTTAACTAAAATTGGGACATGTGTTGTATGGTAAATTATGACCATAATCTGTGCCATGTAAATTCAATGCAAACGTGGGGTATATGATCATATTGTGAATCATGACAATTATTTAGGCATGCAAACTTAGGCCAAATTTATAATTAGGCAAGATATGTCAATGAAACTTTAAGGAATGACTAAATCTGTTATATTGCCTAATCTGCTAGTTCTGTTATATTGCCTAAACTGCTAATTAGATTGAATTGCCTAAACTGCTAATTATGTTAAAATTTGCCTTATCTGCTAGATCTGCTAAATCGCCTAATCTGCAAGATCTGTTATCTGTTTAATCTGTTGAATGGCGTAATCTATTGGAACTGAAATTTGAAGTATGTAAATCTGTAGGCTCGATTTAAAATTGAGCAAAACTTGTTAATAGAACCTCGAATAATCTGTTGTAACTTGTACAGAAGTTAATTTGTTAAATTAGCATGATTAGTCTGATATTTGCATAGTCTGTGAATGAATGCATTGGCTAAAACATGAAACATGGCTAACTCGAGGTTAGAATGAGTTTGCGGCGTAATCCTGCCCGGAACCGCCCGGCACATCCAGTGGCCGCAAACAATAGGTTCTAATGTGAGAAGTTAGTCATAACGTGCTTGAAACCCGAGGTTAGACTCAGTTTGCGGCAGAAACCTGCTCGGAACCAACCGGCCTAACCAGTGGCCGTAAACTGTCAGTCTATTGTGAGTGGTTTGCGCATTAATTTTTAATTGATACAGATCTAAGATAAATATGATGTCTAAAACGTGTTGGGTGGATAGGGTTAAACCAATTGGACTAATGAATTTAACAAACCCGTTTCGTGAATCTGTAGGCCCAATTACAAAGTTAGACAAATCTGTAAATCTGTTAAATCCGTATATCTGATCCGTTAGTCCGAAAACTTGTCTGATCTGTGAACTAGTTGATCTGAACTCTGTATGGCTGAACTTGTAAACAAGTTAATCCGAAATCTGTTAGTCTGGGGACACAAGGTTAGGAGGGAAATTACTTGTGTCATCTGTTGTTTGGGACCCATATTAGCCAGTAACCTTTTCTGGTATCAAAACTTTGACCCAACAGTAGGTAGTGTCTGGGCACACTTACTGAACTAATTATAAGCGGTTCATTCTGATGATGGCGAGGGGTGTTGATGGTGCGTTCCAACCGGGTCATGTGCGTGCATGGATCCCGGTCTGCCTCTGAGGATGTAAGACATCGTGACATCTGTAAATAGGTCTGTGCCAATTGGTTGTCACTTTAGAGAGTGATACACCCTACTGTGGAGCCGACACACGGTATTTATGTATTAGGGAGCCGATCGCTTGGTGAAGGGTTTTAGGGTACACTTAGTTCTGTCTGTTTCTGTTGGTACCGTCTGTTTCTGTTGGATGGTAACACCTGTCTGTTTCTGCGTGGTACCGTCTATTCGGGTGGTAAAGGCCCATTTACTAATGTACACCTAATTCTACATTCTGTTTCCGTAGGGATTAATCTGTTTCTGTACCTTCTGTTCGGGTGGTAAAGGCCCATTATTAGCATTCTTTTTCTGTTTGTTTCTGTTCGGGTGGTAAAGGCCCATTATTAGCATTCTGTTTCTATCTGTTTCTGTTCGGGTGGTAAAGGCCCATTATTAGCATTCTGTTTCTGTCTGTTTCTGTTCGGGTGGTAAAGGCCCATTATTAGCATTTTGTTTCTGTCTGTTTCCGTTCGGGTGGTAAAGGCCCATTATTAGCATTCTGTTTCTATCTGTTTCTGTTGGGGTGGTAAAGGCCCATTACTAGCATTCTCTTCTGTGGAAATTATTTTGTTCCCGTTTCTGTTTCAGTTTAGACATTGGGGTGACACCTAATCCTGTTATACTAGTATTAGTGCAGAGAAATGAAAAGTTATATTATTCTGTTTCTTCTATTTAACCTAAGTACATCTGCTGCTCCTGTTACTGTTATCTCTTATCCAGCTTATTTTCATGTCATAATTATTATTATCTGTTCATATGCTGAAAGTCACTGGACTTGCCAGACTTCATGTCTGACCTTGCTTGTTGTCGCCCCTTTTTCTTCCGTTCCCCCCCCCCAGGTTTTCCAAGCAGGGAATACTTTAGCTTGATCCAGATTTCTTCTGCTTGAAGTACTTAGAGTGCTTAAATTATGGCTTGACTCCTTATGGCAGCTTCTGTGGGGATTATGATTTTAAAGTTTTATACTCTGATGATTTTCTGAACAAGACTGATATTATGTACTTGAGTTTTTGGTAAAGATGTAACCAAACTGATTCCTGTTTTCCGCTGTAATAAGTTATAATTTCACAAGTATTGTTTATCTGTCTTGTAAATTTCTGTTCTGTCTACTAAAACGCTCCATCAAAGTTAAGGCATTCTCTTTGTGAGTGACTTTAACGGAGGTGGGGGTGTTACACTACGGTGTTACACTTGGTATCAGAGCTGAAGGTTATCAAATTGGGTAAAGTTTTTGAAAACTATTTTCAAAAAAGTTTAAAAGGAAGTATTTTCAAAAGTAAAGCTTATTTTTTTGAAAAATATATTCCCCAAAAGCCATATATCTATCTTTTGATCCTCTGTTTGAATCTTTGTTTCCTTCTTTCTCCGGGGCTCCCGGCTTTCTGGGAGGTGACCTCATCGCGACATGGTTCTGTAGGCTTGATAAGACTACGACACCAGTCAAAGGGCAAATAAGCGCCCGACTTCCATCTGTAGCCGCAGTAGTCTCACCTATGGCTAATTTTCTTTCGAGCTTTGTAGGATTTTCTATGCGATGGAGGCCGCTTTTGAGGGACTTGTCAACGTGTTACCCACGGATAGTAAAGATGAGAATGAGGGAGTTTGGCTAAGGAGCACAACCCAAGGATGAGAAACTCATGGATATGGACTTGGTTCACAAAGGAGGCAAAAAGGAAACACAAAGGAAGGAAGAAAAGTCCGTAGATAAAGGAGGAGAAAAGTGCTTTACTTATGGAAGCTTGACTCATCTGAACAAGAATTGCCGAAAGAGGAAGGACACTCACTTCAACTGTGGTGAGATGGGACACTTCACTAGGGACTGCCCGAAGAAACGGGGGAAAGGACAGAGTACATGAC
>CM060919.1:591701959-591704459 GCA_030737875.1 Allium sativum
AATCGCGAAATAACAAACTACAGCGTCATTTCAAGCTCGATTTTAATTATAATATAATTATACGTTCAAACTGTCGTTCAAATAATATATCCGTTATTCTAATTAAATTCTGAACTGAATTAAATATCACAGATGATCCAGTTTACACCATATCGCCATTTCAGCCAATTCTGTTTATTTCAGAATTAAATATATTATTTAATTTATTATTTTAATTAAATATTCATCATTATTTAATTCCACAACCATTTAATTCACTATATCACTATTTATATAATAAAATAAATTAATTATAATACCTCTGCCAATGCGGGTCATTACAATCTTCCCCACTTAAAATAATTTCGTCCTCGAAATTGCTAAGGTAGAGAACGACCCTATCGACTGGTTAGAACATATTTGTTCACTTCTTAACTTCAGTTTCAACTGAACCAATTTAATTTCAATTAAATTATTAATTAATTCTTATCAACAAAAAAATTCCAAAAATCCTGAAAATTTTCTAACTCCTTAACTTTACGAAAAATTTCGCCAGCACCTCCTTTGTATTGGTCAATCGGTCAAACTCCAACTCGCCTCTCTGGGCCATCTCCAACCCAAAAGAAAATTAAACAGCCAAGCAGCTTGCCAATTCGGCTCATAAATCTTATATCCAATAGCAATATAAACTTGTACCTTTTGTCGGCATATCATTTTATCCTTTCCACCTGTTATCAATTCAGCGGATACCAGGGTCATCCCAATCGAATTCCAATCTGCTTTTATCCACAATACAGAAATTCGCTTATATCCGAGCCAAATATCATTTCAACTCGAGTTTCTTCTCGATTCTCAACTCTTAACTTGATTATCACATTACACTTCAAATTTAAATCTCACAATCCAATTTGTCTTGATATCATTCTAATTCAACCTCAGTTACCACTTTACTGGCTTTACTTTAATTCAATTTTGCTTTCACAAATTTCTGTTAAATTTGTTTTTAATTCAAACAGTCTTTCCTTGGGAGTTTTTAAACAGTTTACTCTTTTCAAAAATCAAATTTTCCTTTTGAACATGTCACTGAGCCCTTAATTAATATTCCATTTGTTAAATCACTTCTCTATTTCTTTATCAATATTTGTTAACCAAATATTTTCAGTGACCATTATTGCCCTATTATGTTATTTGGAAAACATTTCCGAATATCGCCTTCCTTTATTTTCTAAACTTTAGAAAATATATGCTATTTATAATTGGAAAATATTCCAATTACTTATCTCTTTTCCGATCTCGTTTATTTCTATACTTAGGAAATATTCTTTATTATATTTCCAAGCTTACACTTATTTGGGTTAAAACGAATGTTGTGTAAAACATCGTTATGACAACCCAAATACTATATTCAACTAACTCTTATTCAACATTGATCTTCGAGCTTGAAATCTTACTATTTATTTGTTAATAATGAAATCAATCAAGTTGGGGTATAACTACCTCTTAGACCTTGACTGAATAACATTTATAACGTCAAAACAGATATAACTACTTACTCAAATAATCAACACCTTACAACTACTTATTCACTTTTAAACACGTATACACTTTCTCTTTCTATTCTTACTAGATTTTATTCTTAGTCTTCCTTTTTGATTTTACTATTCTATTTCTAAGTTCGTTTCCTTATCGACTTCTATATATATATTTCGATATGTTGATTTCTAACTATCAAATTATCTTAAAAATATTCTAACTCCTTAAATTCCTGGAAAAATTCGCTATAACCTCCTTTGTACTAGGAGCATCGGGATATTTCAAATAGCCTCCCATGGCCCTCACCAATCCAAAAGAAAAAGAAAAAGCCAAGCGGCTAGCCAGTACGGCGCATAAAATCTCATATACGAATTAAATACATATCTTTTCATCGAGCATTCTATTTATATACCTTCATACCTTATCCATACCTATCTCATGTATATTTATACCTGCCCAATCTATTTTAACTATACCTGATCGTTTTAACTCAATTCGTTAATTAATTTGTTAATTAACTCTTTAGTTTATTTCACTTTTATATTTGAACATGACATGTTCAAATATATTTTAACTTGCTTATTAACTAATTTGAATCAAAATTTCAAATTTAAGTTCTATATTCGATTTCGAATATCCATTTACAAATCCAATTCACCTTTCAAAGTTCAACTTCAAATTCAAAACTCGGTTAACTAATTTCTCTTCGACATTGTTAACTATATTCAATTTCTATTCAAATTTTATATTATAAATCCCATTTGAATTTCAACACAACTTGTCTTTCCCAAAACAAATTCAAAACAGTATCTCTGGTAGTAATTCGTCACTTACAACTCGAAAATGAATACTGATGATGCAGCTGTCATCATCAGAATCTATTTTCCAGCGATCGAAGTGAGTTCAATACTATAAAACCATTTCTAAACATTCCCCCTTTGAAATTCATTTCAAAATATAATTCACACTGCTTGTAAAACATTTTAAA